>VZTU01019334.1:1535-17185 GCA_013400835.1 Zapornia atra | reverse complement strand
GAGGGACAGCACGCGCCTGCGCTCCCGGCCCTGACGGATACTGCGCGAGCGGTGGCTCCGCCCCCGGCGCTTACGTAGAGGCCGCGGGGCGTCCCCCGCGCAGGCGCTGTGCCTCAGGGCTCCTTGCCTGGGTCGCTCGGGGTCGGTAACGGCGCCTGGGTGCGGCGGCGGTGGCGGCTGCCTGTGGCTGTGCCTGTGCCCAGCGCTTTCGCGAAGCGCCGGGGTTCAGGCGGAGCGGGCGCGCTGATGTCAGTGTGGCTGCGAGCCGCAACCCGTCGCGTGAACCCGAGCGGCGGTAGGGCCGCCGCTGTCACGGGCCCGGCTCGCCTCCGTGACTGCTGCTGGCGGTGCCGCGACAAGCCCGGGGACGGAGAAGGGAAACCCCCGACGCAAGAAGTAGCTGCTGTTCCGCGGGGAGGGGCGGAGGGGCTGCCGCGCTGCCTTTGTTGTGCAGGAACGCCGAGCGGGCCGGACACCGCGCGGGAGCACTGCGGCCCCCGGGGAAGCGAAACCTGTTTCCCGGTGCTCGGCGGGCGCTTGCCCGTCTGCTGCCCTGCCGAGGAGGCTGGGGTCAGGAAGCAGCCTGTGCAGGGACAGGCGACCTCTGAGCGAAGGCCGCGGAACAAAGAGAGATTAACCGTCGGGGATTGGAGCTCTTTGCTCAGAGGCTATTGGGTTTCCAGGCGGAGGAGGTTAAAAAGAGGGCTGGCGAGGTTCAGGAGCTATCTGTAGCTCAGTGAAGCTTTAAATCACGTTAACACTCTCACAGCCCTTGGGGGATTTGCATAATATCCATCCTGTGCGGCGTGTTTTTTGCCTCCTGATAGGAGCCATCAGTTATGTAAGCAAATTGGTTGCATAATTATGCAGATGGGAAAATAAATTTAATTGATGCAACAGAAGAGCGTGCTGCTCATTCCGCTCGGGATTTCTGCTAACTCACTGAGGAATAAAATAAATTGGGAGAGGTAATCAGCAGGTGACACTGCCAGATACCGGCTCGAGTGGTTGTAGGGTAGCTGTTCACAAAGAGAGCCAGAGCAACCCGCTCCCCTGAGCACAGGAATGAATTCCTCCCACTTTGTAACTAAAGGTCTCAACGCTTACTGCTTATCAGCATCACCACAGTATTCCACGGGAGCAGTACTGAGGCTTTATCTGGTTTTGTTATTCCCTATCAGCTCCCAGGGTACATCCCCCCACTCCCGGCTCAGCAACAGCAGCACAGAAGTTTCCAAATGGAAATCTTGTTTTATACCAGATAAAATGAACATCTGAAAAGCTCATGTTTTGACTACTTCTTGTCCCTAAACAGGAAAATTTTAAGCATCACAACAAAGTTGTTACAAGCAGCAAGTGAGCCATTTTCTCCTTTGTTCCTGTTCTGGTCCCAGGTCTGCAAGTAGTCAGAAAGTGGCATCAGTTTTTCCAGTCCCTTCGCAAACAACAGCCCCAAAGCTCTGAGGCCAATAATGTCAGCAATAGTTTCTGATAATACTCAGGAGTTATTTTTAAAAAAAGAGTTATGCAGAAGGGGTTAAGGCTGGAAAACACAGATGTGGGATTTGCAAAAAAAAACCCCACCCAAACAAACAAGAAACCCCAATACCCAATGCAAAGATGCAGAATGCACCTGGAGAATGTGACACAGGACACAGATGCAAACTGATGATTGCTCTTACCGTGGCTGTATTTTATGAAGCTGCCAAGTATGCCATTAAGATTTTGGTACCAAACAGTTTGATTACTACACGAGGGACATTTAATTTTGCTTTGTCTCCTGATGTGAAAACTCTCAGTAACATGCATTAGAATTCTTGAGCAGACTGAGCAAGGCCCCTAGGCCTCGCTGTAGCCTCTGCTCGTGTCTGTTGGAATCTGGCCATGCCCACAGCTGGGAGTTTCAACCCAGTTTATTCATGAGCCTTTGCTACACGATGTGCCACAGCATGGTGAAAAACTGCGTGGTCTGACTGATTTCACACATTCTTAACCTCCTCCCGCAGCGTATCATACTCCAGATTCTTGCAGCAGTGAAGAGATACTAAAACTCTCCACTTCTCCTTTGCCACTTGCCCACCCTCCTGCGTACCCAAGAAAAGCAGGCATCTGAAAGGAATTAAATGACAACACTGACTCACAGGTATTTTGGATACTTCATATAAAGAGTAAAAATGTTTATTAAACATCTTAACAACTCCTCCAAAGCAATCCCAATCGTCTCTTTACAAAACACCGTAAAACCCTCAAGCTTCTCCTTCCAGCTTCTCACCTCTGCCCCTAATGCGGGTTAAGAAACTAACAAAACTATCAATGCTTTGAAATGAAATTGTGCTGTCTTCCAAACAACATCATTCTGGTTTAGTTGCAAGAAACCCTCCATGCCTAACAAATGTAATCCTTCCAAGGGCGTACCTTGTCACCAGGGAAAACCGAGGAAAGCTTTTCATTTCTCATGCCTCTAACGACATGCCGAAGGAGCACAGCGCCTCTCCAGGCCTACTGAGCGCAGCACAGGAAGGGGGTGTTTTTTGCACATTCTTGTGCCTCTCTGCAAACAGGTAAACATGTATTTTAGTTCCTATCTGAAAAATTAAAATATATCAAGTGAGTTAGTAATCTCAAAACACAGAAGTTCTTTCTGCTACTGAGGAACAGTAACCTATACTTGGGGAAAAGCAAAAATAGGGATTATAGTCTACTGAGTGGCTGAGTCTGCAAAGCCACATTGTTTCTGCTGTGTTCTTTGGAACATTTTTTCATCCTTCCAGCCTTGTTTCCATTCCACATTGGAGTTTTGTCCTGTTTAGCACATGGAATTTCTGTCAACAAAATCGTACTGAGAATGTTGCTCAAGAAACATTTCTGGATTTTGATACACGTGGACCCAGACAACACAAAAACGTGAAAGGCAGGAACAGTAAAGTTATTTTAACTGCCTACTGGCTTATCATGGTGATAGGGAGAAATACTATATTGGCAGGAACACCTGATGCACCAGTTGTAGCAAAACTTTTGTGGGGAGCTTGCTTTGCTTGTTAATATCAAACATGACCGAGATTGCATCCTATCAGCTGAAGATGATACTCAGGAGATGGAGCCAAAATACTGCACAAATTGTACACTGTTCCAAGTTAAGCCAGAAGGTCAATGATTTACCTCTGCTGGGAAAATAAAGCAGCATTTGGCATTTTTTTCTGGGGATGATCGAAGTGAGAATTCAAGGATGCTTACTGCAGAAAAAATAATGCTGCCTCTAGAATGTCCTGAGCTTTGAAGCCACACAGATTACTAAGAGAATTTTGTCTCTCAAACACAGTATTAGTCACATCTGGTACTGCTTACAGAAATGTGGGATTTAGCTGAGGTTCAGATAGCCTCTGTCTAATTCCAAGGGAGATTAAACTACAAAGGATCTTACACAGAGTAATTAGCAAAAATGACTTAGCTTCTCACTGCCAGTCCTAGTTTGTTGAAACCTTCCAAAATTGCTCTTGCCACTAATGCTGGAGCAGCTGGAAGAACATCAGTTCCGATCCCTCATCTGAAACGTGATCCCTTCTTACCCAGTCTTCCAGCTACTGGGAAACAAAAGCAGCAGAATGCTACTGGGTTTGATGAGGTGGATAGTCTTAGAAATGGCAGAGGGGAATACTCTGATTACTGTGGAACCCAAAGCCTGTTTGAACTAGTGCCAACTGTTCTGCATGAGAAATTTTGAGGTAAGGGGCATCTAAAGAAATGCCATCTGATTGATGGTACTGAATCTCTGACTTACTAGCAGGAAAGCAGATGAGATCCCTACAGAAGAACAGTAACCCTGTGAGAACACAAGAGCCTCTATCCTTGCATTTTCTGTATAGGTGGCACAGGAGGAAGGCAGTCATCCTTGTGGTCATCAGGTTCAATCCTCTCTCTTGCAGTAGCAACTCCCAGACTGGATGCGCGGTGGGATCAACAAGCTGAAGAGAGTGAGGAATCTTAAGAACTGTCCATCAGATGGAAAAAAAACCCAACACTGCAACCCTCCAAAACATTCCACAACTGTCCAGCACTAAGATCATGATGGCTTTCGTGATTCAGAGGTGCAAAGGACACCTGCAGTAATGCTGCTGGAACTGGGAAGAGAGAGACTCATGCTGCCCCAAAGGAGGGCATTTTAATCTTACTGACAAGGCAAAAGCCTTAAAAGCCTCATGAACTTGTACACCTGGGGGAGTAGAAATTTCCAGCACAAAAAACACTGAAGGGGATGGAGAGGGGAACCAAGAGTTGTATTATTTGCATGTTTGTGAAGGTGGAGAGCTAAACTGAATCTAAACTAATAACACTACTGAAGTGGGTAGCTCAGGCAAGTATCAACTTTGACAGAAGTCCCACTTTGCCACGAGTGTTTTCTGATATGTAATGTGATTCTCACTCAGGCCGCTGATCAGTATGTGAAGCGTGACTTCAGTAATTCATGCTCCAAATCTGACTCAGGATTTCCAAGTGGAAGAAAAAAATTCCTGAAGAACCATGAATGCTACAACCAGGCTGGTAGAAGCCTCCATCTCATCATGCAGTTGGCAGAAACTAAAAACAAGCAAAAAAGAAAGGGCAAAACCACTTCCCTCCAAGAGCACTGTGAAAGGAGAAAGCAAGTTTTCTTTTTCAGTGGAAGCATGCATATATACAAATGTGAAGTCATATACAAGTTATTACCAAGATACAACTGAACTTTCTGCTGTGAGCAACTTGTGCAGACTTACTCAGTTCTGTGAAGGAAGGTATTCTAAGTCAGGCATGTCTCAAATGACTTTGAAATTATTTTATTCTCAGTCCTTTTTACTGGGTTTTTGGAGTAAGGAAATGAAGGGAAACAATACCCTCACAAGGTATCGTGAGGAAGACAGAAGTAAACAGTGCATAAGGCAATGTGGAAGACATCTGACTCAAGAGCAGTAGATAGACTCCATCAATGCACTTACATCCTATTGCCTACCAGGAGAAGAGTCTAGGACTAGACTGTAAAAAAGGAGAATGTAGGTTCTGAGACTGCAACTTCCTCATTATCTAATGGTGCCATTACAAAACATCTACATAAGTCAGTGTGACAATCCGTATCGTTAGGGAAAAGAACTGAAGCTTGAGTTTGAAGCCTTGCTGTGAATCAGTAAGGCACAGTCCAAACACAGTGGGAACTGCCTTTATTAATTTGTATTTTTTTCAACAATGATTGTTTTAACCATTAAAAAACTGAAAGTCTTTACTATTTAATGACTACTGAAACAACCAGACCTTCCCAGCCCATTTCATATTCTCCGTAAGCCATTTTACAGCAGATGTAAGCTCCAAGCTGTAAACTTCTTCCATATTAACATTCATTGTCATATGCTTGAGAAAAAGCTTTGGATCAGATAAACGAGCAGCCAGGATCAGTCTCTTCGCTGCCGCTTGATAGTCACCGTTATTCTGACCTGTCTGATCTTCACATCTGGAAAGTGATTTTTAACAAATACAAAATTATGTATCATACAGGTCCCTGTGTGTGATGATTTATACTGGCAACAAGATTACAAACCCATAGCAGATCATGCTAATTTCTAGACAAATTTTAACTGATTAATCTGAAGAATGAAAAAATGAGAAAAAGTGTATTTTAAACATATTTTACAGCAAAAAAAAAAGGTAACAGTATTTCATATCAGTGCAAAGTAGGTCTGCAATATTCACAGCACGTTTCATGAAGAAATATTCTACTCTGGGCTGGGAAACTCAGTAAAGGAATGCAAACCATTTTATTAACTGGATACAAGAAGAACTCATGTACATGCTTGAATCTAAAAGGATTACTCATTTTTGGCATGTCATCTCTTGTTTTTGCAAAAGCAGAACTTACTCTTTAAGCAAACAAGCAGATGTACAATAGCACACAGAGGAAAACAAAGAGAAGAAAACCTTCTAATTTATCAAACAAACAAAATTAAGAGATGTGTAATTAGGAAGAGTAGCGGGGAAGTAATATACGAGTACTCAGGTTCAAGGTGCCCCTGTTCATCACTCTTAGCGAATGGAGCTTTTCTATGCAGTTTCTTATTTTGACCCTGAGCCAATCTCAGAGAAAATGGGGTCTTGAAAAATAAGTTATAATCTAGTGACAGTGGGTGATGGTTTATGGACAGAAGGGGAAAAGCACAGAAGACAATTTTATCTAGGGGTTTTAAGTCTCACAGAAAGGGGGGAAAAATCTAACAAATTTAATATTGAGATATCCCCTAAAAAAGAGAATCAAGTAAAACGGTTTCATGTGTTTTCCAGAAAACAGCCAAGAAATGTTGGAATTGCTTTTTGAAAAGAGTAACATTTTGACTGTGCCCTTCTACTCCACTGCTTAACCACAACATAAGAATCTATGCACCAAGACATCAAACTATCATCCTTTGAAAACACAGCCTGCTCTTGGTGTGGTAGACACATTCAGTTAGGGAACGCAGGCCAGTATCACTCTGGAACAATTACTCTTCTGCTACACATACATAAAAATAATAATGACAATAAAAAAGCCACAAACATTTACTGTTCTGTAACCTGTTTAGAAGGAAAGATTAAAATTATGTTTTAAAACAAGCATTTCCTTTCCCAGCCAGTGGAAAATAAGATCTCTCATTAATTACATGGATTAAGTACAATGAGAATGGTACATATATGACAACAAACCTTTTCAGTATTATCTGAAGAGTCTGACTACTAGCCATTGGACTTTGAATATTGCTGGCATTTGAAACAAGAAATATTTCAATGGCCAACAGCATCTCAACCTCAGACAGGTAAGATGGAATCGTCAGAAGTTTGTGATACAAATTTCCCTGCAGGGGAGGGTAGCACCCCAATGATAAAGCACCTAAGAGTAAATGCAGAAATAGAGTGAATTAGGATTACCAGTACTGAACATAGAACTGTTTTCTTCGGCATGTGGCTAAGAATGTGGGGAAAACAACAAACTTTTAATGGATTTTACTATTTCACCTGTGAAATGGCCTGATTTGAGAACACAGCAAATAATACTTACACATCATATTCACTGTTATTTTTATCAATGTATATTATTGGTGATGATTAAAAAGGTCTGTCAGAAACACAGGGACTCCAAGTGCGTAATAACGCAAGTACGGTTTCAGACAGGACTGAAAGCAGCTTTATGAACTGTGATCACAGCGAGAGGTTATTTGAACAACACGTTCTCCTTTGCTCCCCTACCTTCTGCCAAGCCATCCCACAAATCCAACCTATACAGCGTTTCAGAAGTCCCCCCAACAAGCCCCTCCAAAAAGCAGAGGAAACTGAATCAGGAAACTGAAACAGGCTCCTTGAGCAGCTTGCTAACTGCTGCTACACTAAGAGGGAATCAAACAGTAAATAATGTGACAATATAGAGAGCTGGCTCTTGGTGGGCCCTATTGGAGTGGCACACCCACTACTGTCTTAGCTGAGAAGTGGGGAGTTGAAAGCAATCACAGACTGTTAGCTTTTAGTTGAAAAGAATTTTAATTAAGATAAACTTCTTAGTCAGACCTCTCCAATCTTAAATTCTATCACCACAGCTCTAAACAGAAGTGTAGAGAAATCTAATTTGCTTAGATGAAAAAATGAAAATGATTCACTTTTTAACGATTGCAGGGTTCACATCTCTGGAATTCTAATATTGTACATAAACATTTCATTTTATCAGAGTTACATTTATTTCATGCCATGATATTTTCAACTGTCACTATTTCTTAATAAACATTTTGGTTACAAAAGATTTCCTGATAGTGACACAGAAAGTACTGTTCTCTTCAAAAAAAGTATGCATTTCTTACCCATTTCTCCCCAACATGCTGAGCTGTTAGGAGCGTGTTACCCAAAGAATGGAAGGATATTGTTTAGGAAGCAACTTACTTTTGTAATAGGTCCTAGCTTTAGACCACAAAGAACTTCTTCCCAAAGCTGTGATTAATCCTCTAAGTAAAAAAAAATCAATAGCTATGTTTTTTGAAAGCATGAAGTCTACTGCAGCAGATGAGACCCCAAGGTTCTTGCTCTCAAAACAGGCATTTATCAGCTTGTTAAAAAGGCAGCTGTATTGAGAAACATCTACAGTACCTGAAATGAAATTGAGAATATTAATGACTGAATTAAGTCAAATGCAAATCTAACTGAAGAATTGCTTCTTGATCAGTAGCTAAATCAGGACTCATGCTTCCGTCAGCAAAATGGAACAAGGATGAGATAACTTATAACGCTTTATTCATCAAAATATTTTCACATGGATCATTCACATTTTGAAGGAGAATTCTGTGTTAAGGTCCAGTAATAATTTGCAGCCAAACCCAATAGGATCATTCCTGTGTAACTGAGAGGAAACTGGAAAGAGAGGACAAGGATATAAACTGTATGTGTGTTTGTGTGTGTGTGTCAAGAGCTGCAAAACACAGTAGGTATTTTAACTGACACTACACAAACAAACAAAAAACCCCACAAACTCAAAGAACAGTACAAAATCATCTGTTATATTTTTAGTTTTCTTTACTTACCAGAATCATTTTGAAAACCTGGTAAGTTCTGCAGAACTTCAAATGCCTGCCTGTATAAACTCTTCCTCAGGTATTTGTGCACTAGTGTACACAACAGATTATGTCGATTGAGGATGTCCATTTTATTGCAGGGCCACAGTGGTGCATTTGTGGTCCACTCTGACTCTGTGGCAAACAACAGTGCAGAGTTATTTCTATGCTCTGAAACTGCTGGACACTGAGACTTTTGGCCATTAAGAACATACTTACTGTAGCAGAAAGCAAATTTTGGAATTTCACAGAAAATGCAGTTCTAGTTATTAGCAGAATCACAGACTGGTTTGGGTTGGAAGGGACCATAAAGCCCATCTAGTTCCAACCCCCTGCCACGGGCAGGGACACCCTCTACTATATCAGGTTGCAAAGCCCCATCCAACATGGCCTTGAACACTGCCAGGAAGGGGGCAGCCTCAGCTTCTCTGGGCAGCCTGTGCAAGGGTGTCACCACTCTCAGAGGGAAGAATTTTTTCCCAGTATCGAATCTAAATGTACCCTCTTTCAGTTCAGACCTATTGCTCCTTGTCCTATTACTACTCTCCCTGGTAAAAAGTCCCTCTCCAGCTTTCCAGTAGGTCCCTTTAGCTACTGGAAGGCTGCTGTAAGGTCTCCCAAGGGCCTTCTCTTCTCCAGGCTGAACAACCCCAACTCTCTAAGCCTGTCTTCATAAGAGAGGTGCTCCAGCCCTCTCTGAGCTTCTCTGGACCATGTCTGTGGCCCTCCTCTGGACACACTCCAACAGCTCAGTGTATTCCCTTAGTAATTAATTCCTTATCACCAATACTACTCAAATGGATTCTCAGAATCTTTATATCGTAAATAACCCCTTTCATTAAAAATCATGGCAGTAAAATGGACTGTCTGTGGCATATATGTGTGTGTATACATAGATGTATGTTTCTATGTACATACATAAAATTGAATAGCAGATTTTAGATGCTCGGTATTACTTTATAGGCCATCTATTCTTGTTTATAGGTCTATGTTTCTTCTCTTTTCAGCAGATCAGAATTGCAGAAAGCCAGTCATTATGTGCTCTCTAACTGCAGAAATACGGTACTATTCTAAAGCTATTTTACTTTTACTGTGAGGGCAAAACACTGAATTGACCCAAGCCTGAAAATGTTTTGACACTGAGTGTCAGCTGGCTCAAAGAAAATCTACATGAGGCAGGGTCACTTTCCAAGCTGCACCCCTCCCTTATAGGAGCTTTTGAGTAGAATGGTGTCGATGTCAGACTACTGTGAAAACTTTTCTGAAAAAAATTGCTACCAGTCATAGTATTTCTTATACATATCCAGTAAGATGGATCACATTTTGGTTTTGTTGTCCCACTACTTATTTAGTAATACAGACAAGCTTGTTTGATCTGAAATCTGTCATAAACGGGGACTGTTCAAAGTCAGAGCTCAGATTTTTTATAAGACCAGCTTACCTTTCAATACCCACGTTGCTCCATCCAAACTTGTAGTTTTAAGAAAAATTTCTGCAGCTTTATTAACAATTTGGCATCTTGATGCTAACCTCTCTGCACCTATAAGTCCTTTCAAGACTGTAAAATCTATCTGTAGCTCACGTAATTTATCCAAAGCCTTCCTCCCCTAGCATAAGAGTAAGAAGGTCAGAGAAAGCAGTGGTGTCAGTGAACACAGAGTATATTCACAGCAGATTTAATCCAATTATATTGATTTATAGGCATCAGTTTAGTTATCCAAAATGAGTCAGGGATTAAAAAAAATAGTTAAAATTTCTAATGAATAGTAAGGTTTTTTGATTGTGTAGGTAAAACTTGCCATCAACCTACTGCTAAACAATTCCCAGTGCACTATTCCCTGTAACATTATTTCTCCCATATAATGTTCCTATAGAGTATTTTTAATATACTTTGTAATTAATGTGTATGTGCTTACTCTTATTTTTACACTCCTGATTTCATTGGGCTCTAACTCAACCTAAGCATTTCCAAAAAGATCACACAGAGAGTTTTCCTTTTGCAGCAGAGGCATAATTGTTAAACTGAAATAATTATTCCAGCACAAGGCATACAAAACACTGATAGTTGTACCCAGCAGGGCCATTAGCTGGAAAAAGTTGTTTCTATCTCACCAACAGTATAACCACCAAAACCTTTATCATCGTATTTCAGGTTGGTATTTAGGAAGCCAGAGAAGCTTCCTTTTAGCAACTTTTGGGGCCTTTTCAGTCAAATATGGAAGAAAGATAGCAGTCTCAAAAATAATTAAGATCTAACTAGTCTAAAAAGAGATGATGATTGAGGCAAGGTGGGATATGAAATTAAGATCCACAGAAAGGCAAGGACAGGAAGGATTCAACACGTCCTGTATGGTTGCTCCTTCCTGGTCACGCAATATGAACAGCAGACGATTTTCAGCTCTTGCCTAGTGGGTGCATCGATGAGGAGGCGGCTTGTTAAAAATCGTGGCCATGTGTGTGCATGCACTGTGGTGCAGAACAACAGCTGTGGAAGGACAGGGAGGTTTAGGAAAAGACAGAAATTGAAACTTTCTTATTAAGAAGCTCATTTGTTGAAAATGTTTTAGGAATATACACATACATGCTGTGGACTGGCATACGCTCAAAACTGGAGACTTTTGAAGGCCTTGGACATCTGCAATGGTTTATCTCAGTAGAGATAACAGAATACTAATTACATCATTGCAGTTAACATGTAAGGATTAAAGAACTGTATATGTATGTGGTGGAAGGGAAAAAAGGTGTACCAGAAAGATTCAGATGAAACTTTGATAGCAAAATAGAAACTTGAAATCCAGAGACAAAATACAAAATGAAGGAGGATCTGCATCTATTCCTCCCTTCTAGCAGAAGTGGGGGCCACTAAGAAGTGGGTCTTAATAGAAAGATGGGAAGCGCGGAGCTGTAAGCGCAAATGATCTCTAAAGGGCAGGCACCCAAATAAACCGCTGCTGTGGAATGAGATCCTTAATTAGACAAGAACCTCTGACCAATCCTCTGGAGTAATAAAAAGCTGGGCAAAAAGAAACCATAGCACTTCCATAGGAAGTGGACAAAATAGTTGCCAAAGAAGCACTAATGTTGCAGGATTCTCTACAAGTAAATACCCGAAATGGAGCCTAGTGTTGCTTGAGGAGCTGTCTCCATGGGAGATTTACTCACATGTTTCAAACCTGCATGTTTTTTTTCACAGTACATCTGTTTTATGAAATTTCCTCAGCTCACCTATTTTACCCCACAAAGCCACCAAGCATCGAAGCTATGTAATAAAGAGGTCTGAAGTTCATGAAGGAAAAGAGATCTGAAAAGCCTATCTAGAGCTTTAGGCCGTCCAACATATTCATAAAATGGCACGGGGCATGTCCTAAGGACAGAATTAGTTTGGCACAACAAGAAGAACAAATCCACCACTATCTTATTTTCTGGACCACTTTGGAAGAAAGAAGACATGGGATCAAGCAGATACTTGCCATTAATAGAGGATCAGGGACTTAGATCTGACACATAAAATGGAATGGTAGGAGAGAGGCAGGAATGACAGTTCTAATTCATCCCTGATCAATTTGGGATCTACCAGTTCTGACAGAAATTCATTCACACTCCCCTATGGTCAACCCAGGCTGTCTACAAGGCATCTTGCTGAACAGTCTATTAAGAGGTGGGTTTGATACCTAACGCAACATTCTCAAAGCAACAATGATCTTTTGGTCTAAACATGAAAAAAACCCTGTAGTATCTCTAAGAACTGTACTTTCAGTAACTCCTGTTAAACAAGAGAAACACTGCACATGCTTTTGACATCTTGCACCTCTGAAATTAGCAAATGAAGAGGAATCTCCTTGGAGTATCAGAGTTCCTGCAATCCAAATATCAGGATCTCCTTCAAGACTGATCTGGAAAACATATAAAATGGATGAAAGCATTTCCCTACAAGCACTGAATATATATGCCGTCTCTGCTGAAGATGACAAGGAAAACTCAAGCTAAGCTAAACTCTTGGAATTTTGCAGAAGAAAAATTGTTTAAAAAGTCTAGTGCACTATTGTGAAAGTACTAATGTAAAGATCTTCTCTCCTTCCCTTTGCTCCTAAACAGTAGAACTCTGTGCTGTAGCTTGACAGGGACCTGATATCATTCAATTAAACAAGTTGATGCTGCAAAATTAGTGATTCATCAAGATGGGTGTATTGCCTCTAGACTAAGCACCCCTATCAAATGTCTCCTGGGATATGAGTTGACCCTGAAAACAGACTGAGCAGTGCACCATTTTTATGTAACAGAATTCCTGAAGGTTATCTGCTAGATACAATAGTACAAAAGGCATTTTAATCCTCTGATGCAAACTAGAAAGGGTTCCTTGATAATTCACAAAAAAAACCCCAAACCTGAGACAAAAGGGAACAAGGAGAGTATTTGCGTTTGTCCATAAATACACAGGCTGGAAATCATCTTGTATGGGATGAGGAATAGAGCATTAATAAAGCATGGTTATAAGGATCAGGCCCACTGACACAAAGGGACGTTCAGAATGTAATCACTGACAAAAATATACTCCCAAATCACTGGTGGTTTATATTCTTTCTTATGTTGTCTCAGGTCATGTACTGTACAGGAGATTCAGCTTAGTGTACACCACTTCCTTCCAGGAAGAAAACGACAAATTTAACACTTAAAAGGATCTTGCTGCCATGGACTGTGACCAATATTGTATGAGGCCTAAAGGGCCTAAGACATCCAGTGAAAGATCTAGTGTCTTAACCCGGGCCCTTTGTAATATCTGAGAGGAAAGAAAGGGTTGTAAAGGGTGTTTCTTTGTGAGGTCTGACTCTGCAAGACTCACAAAACTTGGAACCCTAGATTCAATGGAAGAAAAGCACTTCTAGTGACATTCAGGGAAATAAGCAGTTCACCAAGTGCAGCAGCAGCCTTGCTATGCTCTTCTGTCTTCCTGGCCTTACCCATTCCACTAGAGGTCAGGTTCAGAAGGATCAGTGCAGGAATGGGTCTGCTCAAACGTCTGCAAATATTACTTGAATACAGAAGAGAGCAATATTGCCAGATGGAAGAAAGTGATGTATCTGGGAAACAATCCCATCAGCACCTCACCCCAGAATCTCAAGACCTGTCCCTTAACCCGGATTCATCCTTAGCTCAGAGAAGTCAAAAGCTGAACCTGAACTAGCACGTTTTTAGGTTGCAAGACAAAATTACAAGGGGCTCCACAGAAGGCTACTGCTCAGAAACACACAATGAAATGGTTAGATCGAGCTGGGCAATTAAGAAGTAGTAAAATGGTGAGGAGGCAGGTGGCACATCGACCCATACAACTAAAGAAACACGGTTTAACATCTAGAAAAGAAATGACTCATTCTTTTCCTTTCAGTCAGGTATCTATATAGTCCAGTATACCTTTGTCCACTGCTGTACTTTGTGGTAAGAATACATTACGTTTATCCCAATCCTTCCAAGAACGATTCTGTCTGCTTCGTTATGTTGTGATGCTTTTATTACTGGAAAGAAAAAAAAATATTAAAAAAATATTTATGTGTAAATGCGGCTTAAAGGAAATGACACCCTTCAAAACACATTGGTTGTGAAATTAAATATACTTCTAAAATATATGGCATTAAAAGTAGTAACTTCCTAAGTCTTAACACCAGAACTAGGGTAAGTAACTATACTTTATTCAGACACTGCTTCATAGTAGTGTCTAAATCTATCCATAAGATACTTGGACATGAAATGGCATAATTTAGCAAGATCATTATTTGTAAAGTAAGCTTTGCATTTACTACCACCGTGAAGAAATACTGGCAATTACAGAACTGAGTAATTACAAGTTTTTCCAACCATATTATACAACAACTTTGGAAGCACTGTTGGTATTCTACAGTAGTGGTCTCCAAACTGGGGTGTGAGAACAACAATCCATTTGGGTGTGGGAAGAAAATAATTTTTGTACCATCAAAATTAAAAATAAATAATTTAAAATATTTGTTTTTACTTTACCTCGTATTTTTAATTTCTGGTTTTGTGTATGTTTTATAATGTACTTCACCTATTAATCTTGTAGTACATGTATATAATTTATAACTACAGAAATGAATAAACCAGGGGTGAGCACTCAAATTTTTTTCCTGATAGAGGTACCTATCAGTACTTATCAGACACCACTGCTCTAGGGAAGACCAAGTTCCAGGCCCCACCAAAATCTTCTGTCTGTGTCACAGTTGGAAGCTGTGATAGCTGTCTTACATTGTGGAAGCCTGTGCTCAGAAAAGAATATATATTCATCATCTTTTAGTAGTTTATATAGGTTGAAAATGATCTGAGTCATTCATTATAAACTGCTTTAATATCCCGCTGACACTTCACTGAGCAACAGTTTTCTGCAAACTTAGGAAGAATGATCTTAGGAAGAATGAAGGGGCACAGGGAAGAATGGGGTAAGAAAACCTGGAAGAACTACTAAAAAGCCAGAAGGTGTTTTTGGACACAGCCTGTGCAGAAATTCTTCTTTTTTAAGAAAACAATTCTGAAAATCCAAATTACTTTAAAAAAAAAAAAAAGGACAAATTATATAAATGATGTAAGCCTGTTTAATGTGTTTTGAAATACACAAATATATAGAGCTGCATTTACAGCTCTACAGTTTGTCTGTAAGAGTGTTACACTTCACGTGACAGCACTTAAATATGTTTGCCCTTGTCCTGAGAATAGGAAATTCTTATTAAAAGACCACCAATTTTGCTTTCCCTTCTTGATTTCACAAAGCTCCAATGTTCTTTCAGAACTTCAACTGCAAACACTGTGGATTTTACTTCTACTAGAAAACAGTTTCTATTGAGCATTTTAGCTGATTGTATTTGCATCTCAAGAAATTCTGAATATTGTCACATAAAATTAACTAATATTTGGAAAATAGTATGCAAATGTGTTTTAAAAACTCTACAAAAGAATATGGGTGAGCAAAAAGCATTTCTTGCATCTGAATTTTACCTGCATCAGCAAAATCACAGAAAGGAACTCCTGGTCTGTCTGTCTCAGAATCTCTGGTTAGTATTT
>VZTU01019329.1:0-17356 GCA_013400835.1 Zapornia atra | reverse complement strand
AAAGAAGGCTTAGGGGGGACCTAGTGAATGTTTCTAAATATCTTAGACAGGGGATGCTGGGGGAATTGGCCAGCCCCTTTTCAGTGGTCTGTGGGGACAGGACAAGGGGCAATGGCTGTAAGCTGGAGCACAGGAAGTTCTGCACCAACATGCAGAAGAACTTTTACACAGTGAGGGTGACAGAGCCCTGGGACAGGCTGCCCAGGGAGGCGGTGGAGTCTCCATCTCTGGAGATATTCAAGTCTCGTCTGGACGCCTATCTATGTAATATGGGATAGGGAGCTGCTTTGGCAGGGGGGTTGGACCCGATGATCTCTCGCGGGCCCTTCCAACCCCTACGATTCTGTGATTTTGTGATTCTGATTCTTTGGAGTTTTTGGAAACAGGGTGATGCCCTTACGACACAGATGTTTTTATTACGCTCACGGTATTCCTGCCATTTACAGTGAGGTTTTGGGTTTGTTTTTTTTTTTACCAGCGAGATTGCTTTCATGTCTGTGGCAGGATGTGGCTTGTTTCTTTACCCATCTGTTCTGCCTTCATGTCCTTCTGTGCAGATGTAACTGTACAGGGTCAGTTTTTCCAGCACTCCTTAATGCTTACCCCTTAGAATCTCAAACCCTGCGAAGATCTAATATTCTTCAGAGAGCCGAGGCCATTTATCACAATAATTTTGCTTTGACCTGACCACCAGCTACACCACAAACTAATTTAATCCCTAATTACTCCACTTGATAGCTGTTCAAATTCAGAGAACTTAGTCTTATTCAATTAGGGTGACGCGACACCTGGTTCTTATAAAGAAAATGTTCCTTTTCCAAGTAAATTCTTTTGCACGGGCAGTAGAAATCCCAAATTTGTTTATTTTTTTTAATAATCCTTTCCAGCAGTTTGAGACTTTCCTCGTGCGCCCATGGGGGTAGATTGTAGGTCTCCAGTAGCTCTGGGCTCGCTGCACGCAGCAGTGTGGAAGATTTCATTCTGAACGATTTTCTTTCAGTACCACTTTATTGGCCAATAATGGGAAGTGCTGTAACTATTTCCTGCAATTTTGTCAAGCTCCCTTCCAATCTGGAAGTTGCAGGCAACTTCTGTTTTCTCCATTTTTGGTTGTCTTTGGGGCAGTGCCTAACCGAGGTCGTGTAAAAAGAGGACAGAGCTGGTACCTGCCATGGAGTAAGGTTACTGTGTAGAGCAGAGGGACTTGCCAGCCGGGTTGGTAACGCTGGCTCACAACAAGCCCTTACTTTTTCCAGTGCCCTGCAGTCCGGTGGGCTGAGCACCTCCTCTGTGGTTGTGTTGCTCCCTGGCCTGTTGGAGGTACAGCTTGCAGGGAAGGCAGTGACTTGGAGTTAGCCTTTAGTGTCATGATGACAACTGATGCTCTTTAGATTGGTGAGGGAGGAAGAGTGCGATGCTGCCTTCCATGTATTACAGCATACACACACACATATATAAGTATATAGAATAACCACACAGCAATGAGAGTTGCAGATAAGGGTAGGTCATCAATGCCTGGTCTTGCCTCCTGTTTCTTAGTGCATGTCAACAGATGTAAAATAACGAAAAGGTCATAATTCTTTCCTTTTTCAGAAGTGGGGCTTTCATCTGTGTCTGGGGAGGAAGCAGCTGTGTGTTGTCAGCAGTCCCCAGACAGAGACACGGTGGTCAGGGTGAACTCAAGATGCTGGGAATCTTGGGGAAGTGCACAGTGTGGTCTCTTTTGATGACACTTGAAGCTGAGAGCACTGTGTCCTTCCTCTCCCAGCATAGCTGTGCTCTGTCATCTCCCGCCTCCCTCTGGGAGGGGATCCAGGGCTTCCATCAATAATGGCATTCTTCATCCCTTTTCTTGGCTTCTCCGTCCTTTGAAACCTTGTTTGGTGAAGGGGCATGGGTATCTGTCAACAACTTTTCCCCCTCCACCTCGAGTTTTATTCGAAGGAACCAAAGAAGCAAGTTCCTCCAGGCCTGACAGTAAGAAATTTAATTTCTCTGTTAGGCAATGCATACATTGGAACCACAAATAGTGTATGAAGATGTTGAATACACCTGCACAGATTATAGATATGGATACAGATATGCAGTGTATATGTGCATACATGTGTATTTTATATCCAGGTACAAAAAACCTGTATATCTGACTCTGTAGATGTGGGTTTTTTGAGAGACTATTGTTGATGACTATATGAAAGCTTCTGGTGTAATTAGCCTGTCCGAATGGCTCACTAATCCTCATTACTATTGCTTATTCAGAACTGTTCCAGCTCTTGCCTCCGTTCCCTACAATCATCCTTAGGCCTTAGCTTTAGTGTAAGATCTTTAGCCTTAATGACAGCCTATACAGGCCTGGCTGAAATCTTCGTTTTCTTTCCATAAGAAGGGAAAGCTTATTCTGTGATCTTGTCATTTGAATAAGGAGCAAGCTTGCATGAGGAGGCGCAGCAGCATTGTAGTGCTCGACTCCAAGGGATGCCAATGTACCCGTGACCAAGTTACAGTTGGAGAAGAACAGAAGAAAAAGTAGGGTTCAAGTTCTGACTCCCAAATGGGTTAGGAGCTAAAGGTTAGACCCTTCAGAAGGGATCTGGACTCTTCTCTGCTCCAAGCTTATGGGCTGATTTTGTGAGACCTGTGACTGAAGGTTGCAGTTGTGTTATTTCAACCTTTTAACCTCAACTTGCTGTAAGAATACCTAGTTTTGTGGGATAGTGCTAGCTACTGAGATAATGCATTTCTGGCTTTGGATCCAGTCTGGAAATCTTTAAGGCTGGCTTTGAGTTTGGCAGTTTGATTCCCCAGTTCAACAGCTTTCTTTGAGTTGAATGGAATTGGTAGGAGCTCACTGAAAAGGGTAAATAAATTAAGCAAAGCATCTTTTTAGTCTGGAGTGGGAAGGCAAACAGATCCCATTGCTGTCACAGGATGTATTACAGTGGTGTGCTTTGAAGGGGTTTTGCAGACTCGTGTCTGTACATGGGAATGGCTATGGAAGTTTTCTGGTAGGATGGGAAAGTCAGTAGATACTGAGGACATTCAACCCCAGACAGATCTAGATGCCAAGAAAGAGTTCTTTGGGTTTGGTTTTTTTTTTTTCTCTTTTCCTTTTTTTTTCCTTTTTTTTTTTCTTGTTTAAAAGGAATCAAGTTGGAGGTGGGCCTACTTTTGGGTAGCTTTTTCACATGCAGAAGATGTGACTCATGTTGGGAATGTAATCTGTGATTT
The DNA here is from genome assembly GCA_013400835.1 of Zapornia atra. Lineage (NCBI taxonomy): Eukaryota > Metazoa > Chordata > Aves > Gruiformes > Rallidae > Zapornia > Zapornia atra. Next base: position 14,131 of record VZTU01019329.1, on the reverse strand, counting down.
GAGAATACATGAGTATTTTAGGAATACGTGTGTACTCAGTGATGGAGGAAGCAGAGTATGTATCAGAGCGAAGGCTGTTTTTCTGAACTTTTGTGTTGAATTTCTTGACTCATATGTTTATTGATTTTCAAACTGTTATGTATATTTACAATGACAGATCAGTACTACTGAAGCATCAGAGCTTGTAACCCTATTTTAAAATGGTTTTGTTTGTATTCAAGAGTTAAATTAGCATATAATTTTTTTATGAAACATCTAAGTAGGCTTCTCTTGCTATCACTGATGGCCCGAAAGTTCAAACTCTGCTCTGAAGTTCCCTATTAAGTAACATTTTCTTGGCAGATTTTCTGACATAAATGTTTTCATCTGAATACATTTTTTAAAAAAACACCCCAAAACTCCTGGGTATGAGTATAGGGACACTTTTAATCTCTGCCAGATTTGTTGAATATATAACATATATTCTGTGAAATGTATGTGAAACCAGACTTAACAAGTCTGGCAAGGCAGAATTTTCTTGTGACGAGTTCTTCATCCTGAGAAGAGGCTGCAAAAGAACTGGTAGGAGCTGCTAGTGGTGGTGGTGAAGTGGGTGTTGGAAATCAGGGAACTCACTCAAATGTCTGAATGTGAATTTAAGATGCCTAGTTTTGAGATCCCTGGCCATGAGTTACTCAGCTTTTGAATTTTCACAAGCACTGCTATGTATCTGTAGTATCATGTCAACTTTAAACTAAAGATGATTGACTGTGGGTGATCGTAATCTCTGGCTTCTTTAGCAAATGTTACAATGACCTGGGACTATTTTTTTTGTTCCCTTTTTTAGCAAAATCTCTTTTGACTATAGATCACACGGGAGAAGTTTTAATATTTTTTAGAATTAGTTTGGCCAAGCCAGATGTTAAAGTAGTAATAGCTTAAAGGGCTGGCTACTAGGTTTGTATCATGCCTTCAGAGGTGGGAGGTACTTGTAAAGGACATTTTTGTGGCAGCCTCACAGGGGTTGTGAATAGAAGGCAGAAGACAACTCTGACCACGTTCCTTCTTTGTCCTGCTGTGCAGTGCAATCCAATAGCTTTATAAGAATTTGCAGTTGCAGATAAAAATATGATTGTCCCTGAAAATGACTTTTTTTTTTCCAAAGAACAAAGAGGAGTCGTTAAGTCCCCCACAATAGTCATACTCTACAATAGGGAAAGCTGGGGTTTTTTTAACCTGATACACTCAGTAAACAGAGCAAGTGACACAGTATGCTTGAAAAAGAACAGAATGCTTAATGGATTGATGCCTAACTTTGATACACTTAGGCTTTTTTTTTTTTTTTTTTTTGTGGTTGCCAAACTCGTTTTTTTAAAACCCNTGCTTTTTTAAACTCCCAGCCTTCTCCAGTACCACTTGAACTGGACAGTTTGTACTAAACTCCTCAGAGAGCTGACAAAACAGGGAGAATAGAAATCTCTGTCTATTTCAAATATCATCTGAAAACAAAAACAAGATACCAGGTCATTCACCCCATCTGTGGATAATAAACACTGCATGGGCTTGCGCTGCTTGCGGAGTCCTCCTGGGGAGAGGCACAGCTGCATCCAAGGCTGCTGCTGCTCCCAGCCACCTCGCTGGGTGAAGGAGCGCTGCTGTGTTTCCTCTGTGCTTGTGTTGGGAGCCCAAGATAGGGAGGAGGAGCTCGCTGTGCTGGCTGCTCTGCAGGTACCAGCTGAAAAAGAGAGATGGACTTTCCAAGCCTGTATTGTAACAGATGTGAAACAGAGGGACGAGTAGAAACAACTTGACAGCACCATGCTACCCTGCCAGCAACCTGACCAGATGAGTTCTGTAGGCACTGAGCCTTGCACAGGACTTTAAAGCACCTCTGGTAGAGCAGTAAGGACCCTTGGGAGTTCTTCCCAGCCATGAGAAGTCCCATATGAGGGAATCTGGTATCATGACTTACTGGAGAAATAGAGAACAGGCAGGGGCATAGCACTGAAAACAAAGGCATTATCCAGAGGAAATGATGGGCAGTCATATTGTGCAGTCATATCCTCAGCATATGTTCCTCCTTTTTGATTCTTTGTCACTGTGAAGAGGCTGTATTGGCAGTGAGGCAAAGGTGGCTCAGTCCAACGGGTGGTTGTCCACCACCTTTGGTGGTTGTCTAATCCTTTAGATTTTGGAGTTTGCTAGGTTACGGCCCAGTTAGAAGGCCTGGAGTTAAACTTTCTCCCTGTCCACTCCAGTGCTTCCTACTGAAGTTTATAATTTTGTACAGCAGTAACCAGTGGAGAATGCAGCACCCATTTCTGCTGATGGGTAATCATAGAATCATAGAGGTTGGAAGGGACCTTTAGAGGTCAGCTCGTCCAGCCCCCCTGCAGTAAGCAGGAACGACTTCACTAGATCAGTTCACTCAGAGCCCCATCGAGCCTGACCTTGAATTCCTTCAGGGATGGGGCCTTCACCACCACTCAGGGCAACCTGTTCCAGTGATTTACCACCCTCATATTGAAGAACCTTTTCCTAATATCCAACCTAAATCTCCCCTTTTCCAGTTTCAAACCATTACCCTTTATCCTACTGCTACATGCCCTTGTGAACAGTTCTTCCCCAGCTTTCTTACAGGATCCTTTCAGGTACTGGAAGGCCACTGTAAGGTATTCCTGGAGCTTTCTGTTCTCCAAGCTGAACAAGCCCAATTCAGTCTGTCTTCATAGGAGAATCCTCTGGATGCAANACCTTTTCCTAATATCCAACCTAAATCTCCCCTTTTCCAGTTTCAAACCATTACCCTTTATCCTACTGCTACATGCCCTTGTGAACAGTTCTTCCCCAGCTTTCTTACAGGATCCTTTCAGGTACTGGAAGGCCACTGTAAGGTATTCCTGGAGCTTTCTGTTCTCCAAGCTGAACAAGCCCAATTCAGTCTGTCTTCATAGGAGAATCCTCTGGATGCAATCCAACATGTCCATGTCCTTCTTGTGTTGAGGGCTCCAAAGCTGGACACAGTACTTCAGGTGAGGTTTCACCAGAGCAGAGCAGAGGGGCAGAATCACCTCTCTCCATCTGCTGGCCACACTTTTTTTGATGCAGCCCAGGATGCATTTGGCCTTCTGGGCTGCAGATGCACGTTGGTGATTCATGTCCAGCTTCTCATGCACAAGTACTCCCAAGTCCTCTTCCTCAGGGCTTCTTTCAAGCACATCATCTCCTAAACTGTATGAATAATAGGGATTGTCCTGACCCTGGTGCAGGACCCTGCACTTGGCTTTGTTGAACCTCATGAGGTTCACCTGGGCCCACTTCTTCAGCCTGTCCAGATGCTGGACATGAGATCAGATACTTTAAGTATAGACAATAATTTTAAAACCAGGTCATAAATTAAAGAGGTCACAATCAACTTGGAAGTAAGACCTTTTTTTTTTTTTCTGGCATAGTTTCCCATATTGCTGCAGAGAAAAGGCAAGATTCTCTCAGTTGCAGCAGCAGCTGCACTGCTTTGTTAACATATCTGTGTTAGTTGTAGCATCTAGATTAATTTCCCTTTGACTTTTCCTTGGCGTAGCATGTTGGCTTTTGTGTGGGTCTGTCATGGCAGTGCAGGAGTGAGGGGCACTCAGGAGCTACTAAAGTCTTTAGAATTAATTTCAGTCATTCAGAAACTAGAATTTGTCGATTTCCTTTCAGACTCAGTGTATCACACAAATTAAAACACTGGGTGACTTCTGGGCTAAACCAGGATTAGTACTGCTGAAGAGAAATGAAATATAACTGATGGGAAGTTTAAGGTAAAAAAGAGATCCTTCAAGGATATTCCCTTTCCTATTTTTGGTGACATGGAACCCTTTGCTTTCCATCAAATTGAAGTAAACTGCTTGATGCTTGGAATCAGAACTATTGCTCAGGGAAACATTTCTCAGTTGCCTGGTGTCCTTTGATGCCCAGGAGGCAGGCCATAGGGACAAGGATGAACTGTGTGTGTTGAAGGAAAGAGGTGGGGCTGAGAGCTGGGCAGGAGCAGCCATGGAGAAACTGGTGGTGGAGAGCTGGCAGGCTGTCTCTGAGTGGCTGTGCAAGGTGAAGGCCTGACAGCCCTCCTGGCTGCTGACCCTGGAGATGACACCATTTCCTACCAGTCACTCCATTAACTCAAGCACATCATTCAGTGCTGCAACCTCCATCTCTGCTATGGTCCAGTATGACACATGAGGAATACCTGGCAGGGGTGGACGGGTATATGTTGTTTTAAGAGAAATGCAAACAATACACATCTCCCAAAGCTGCATATTGACAGACTGAGAAAGGCTACACTTGGAAGTGCACAGTGTAAGGTTTGTGTAATCAGCATAGGATTTTGCCTCAGTCTGTGCAGAGGGTGGAATTGCTTTGGGAATGAGCAAGAGGTGTGCAGCAAAGGAAGCTTTTGTCTACAGGAGTCAGATTCTGTTTCTTTCTGAAGTCTGAATAAAGCTGATTAGTATCTGACAACCCCTCCTGTAGAAAAATGTGTTTTTCTGAAAGGACGTTTTCTGTCACAAAATGCCTCTCTGTGGAATGCTTCTAGTCACTGGTCATGAATGAGACAGGGGATTCTGGGAAAAGGAAGGAAAATCCTTGACGGAGAAGTCTTTCTCTGAAGGTCTAGGGTTTATCCCTGTTTGTGCTGCCAAGTTCTGGTTAGGTCATTTCAATTAAACTTTTCACAGTCACCAAATCTTCCTTGTTTTCCAGATATGTGCCATGAGGGCATTTGCAAAGGTAATGTATGTTTATGTCTGTAAAAAAAAGCCACCAAGAATACCTAAAGTGGATACCATTAAGTATAAAACATGCTAGAAGTTTGGATGAAAATTTGAAATTTTTCAAATTGAGTTTCAACAATCACAGGCCCTTTTTTAAACTGAGATTATCCACATTTATATCAGAGTTGTTGTGGAAGTAAAAATTAATTCATAAATGTGCAAAAAACCCCACTTGATAATTTAACAGTGACTACCACAGGAAAAGGTATAATGAAATTACAAGGTGGTCTTCAAGAGCAGGCTGAGAGGGATGTGCAGGGATTGATGAGAAAACAGCATAGCTGCTCATTAATTTAAACATTCAGTGGATAGATGGCAAGAAAGAAGGAACAATGTTTGAAAATGTAAATAAATCTATCATTTTGTGCAGAAAGGGAGTGCACAGGTGACCTCTGGATTGCAAACTTTGTCGGGCTTTGAAACTTTAATGACACTTTTAAATGTAGAATACAAAGAAGCTGAAGGTTTGTTGTGGTTTTGTGTGGCTGGCTTCTGGTGGAAGAAGGAAAACAACTGTTGAGGAACTGACTGAAGCCCCCATTCCCCATTCCCTCCCCCGTAACACCCTGGGGGAAGAAGGGAGAGAAATCACCAATAAAGTTAGTCTGATAAGAAGGGAGGTGTTTTAAGATCGGGTTTTACTTCTCATTATCCGCCTCTGGTTTCACTCTGTGCCTGTGTGAAGTTTAATAAATTAGATGGATTTTTTTATTCTGAGTCTGAGTCTGTTTTGCCCGTGACACTGATTGCAGAGTGATCTCTCTCTGTCCTTATCTCACTCCTGAGCCTCTCAATATGTATTTTCTCCCCTGTCCAGCTGAAAAGGTGAGTTACAGAGTGGCTTTGGTGGGCATCTGGCCTCCAGCCAGGGCCAAACCACCACAAGACTGTAACTAGAGTTCCCTGTACCTTCAAAACACAATGGAGGAAAGGCCAGTGTTCATTTTGCTGCTTACAGTTTTGAAAGACCTGAAAGCTGTGTAGGAACCATTGAACGGCTCATATTAGAGCAGGCGTATTGTGCCGGTTCCATAGTGAGCTAGACAGATAGCTGAAGAATGTCAATAAATATCTATTTACAGTTTAAGTAACTTACTGTGGCTGTGTCTGTGACCCTTTTGAACAACCTCAGTAACTCAATTACAAAGAGACTATTTGGCTGAGGGGAGGAAAGCTCAGCTGTTGATCTTTGAGTATTTTCATATTATGCTACCCATGAAAAACTAGGTGCTAAACAACCTCAAATATCTGATCCTGAGTCACAGTCTAATTAAGTGGAAGTAGAAGTTCTGGTTTCTTGGACTTGGGTGGGGAGAAGACTGTCTTTTTCCTGCCACCTAAAAGCCTGCATGTTTTGTAAGAAGCGGGTTTTCCTTGAAGCCTTAATTGAAACAGCAGTTTCAAATGCTAGCTGCAGACTCTTAAAAAAAAAAAAAAAGCTTCAAATTCATATGTGCAAGAATTAATTTCCCAGAAAAGGATTTGGATATACTCCAGTTTGCCAGAGAATCTAAAACGTCCTGTTCTTTTATTATCTGGTCAAAGAGAATGAGCTGCTTGCTCATTCAAATAGTCAAAAAATGAAGAAAGCATTTTGCAGATATTTGACAGATCATTCAAGCAGAGAGTGATTCTGAAAAGACTAATACTAGTCCATGTACTGTTTGCTAACAGAGGTGAACTTCATAAATTAGTGCATTAATAAAAAATACCGACCAAAAGTGACCTCAAAAGTTATAATCATGGAAAGCTTATTTGTGACTTTTTTATTATTTACTTGTATGACATTGGTCTTCTTGTCTCAATTACTTATTTGCCCATTTCTCAAGTGCTTTTTTTTTTTTAATAACATGAAAATTCTCAAGCCATAGAAAGAATTTTATCACATTACTTATCTGTGTGTGTGTGTGTACACAAATGCAGGTAAGAAGCACACAGAACTGCATGAACATGTCAGTGCTTGTAGGGGAGAGGGGGAAAGTCTGGGTTGAGTGCACTGCAGGGTTTTTTTTTAACATGGAAACAGAAAGTTGCAGGGAAAAATGGCGAAGGTCTGAGAGCGATGTGACCCTTTCAGCTGGTATTCATCATCCACCATCTGTACAGAAAAAGGTACAAAGCTCAAAAATGATGACCATATGGTCACAGGACCATACCTGTACCAGATACTGGTACAGAGGACAACAGTTACATCATTGTTATTGGCCTATGAAGCACTTATAACAACCGTGCTCCTTCTGTACGTCAAAACTCAAGCAAATCTGTGCCAAGAGAGAAAAATCAACAGTCTGCTTATGGAGGTGCTGTGGTAAGCCACAAGTGGTTCATGTTAGTGGCTTTGGAACAAATGAATGCATCTTAGGGAACACCACAGTAGAAAAGGAGTTGCCTGTGACCGGAGGATAGGTTAAGTGAAGCAATGACACTTTATAAACGCTACTAAAAACTGTAATTTCAGGGTGTACCTGCAAGGGTGGGAGCCCTGGGACACTGCTGCCCATCAAATCAGTTTCCAGTGCAGTGGAGCCCTGCTGAGGAGTTGTGATATATGTCCATCTGATTCGTGTTAATATGGAAGAATGTTGGGGGTGCATAATGGCAGACCCTTGTATGGTCACAGCCCTGGGAGGGACAGTTTAAGATTCTTGCATGTACTGAATGAAGGATGTTGAAGCAGCAACAAACTATATAAAGGATGTGCAAAGCTTTGCCTAAAGGACCACAGGGTTAGTGCATTGTGTGCATTGTGATACCTGAGGAGAAACAACTTGCTTCTGAGAAGGAGGTGATAAAGAGGAAGAAGGAAAGAAGAATAGGAAGGGCCTCAAGTCTGCAGAACCAGCTGCCTGACTTTGTTAGAAAGACAAAAGCTAAAGCTCACCTAAAGGATGTCTTGTGGGGGTNCACCTACGGCCTCAACGTCACCTATGGCGGGCAGTGCCATCCCTGGAAGATATAGGAGCCAGGGACTGGAACTGTTCGGGGTGCGTCTGGGAGCAGAGACTCCTGGTGCACCCAGCGCTGTCTGTGCACCCCAGCGCCGTTTGCTTGCTTTTATTCATTTAATTCGTTCAGTTTGGTTATAATCCTGTTTGGGATGGAGTCATTTATCACAGAAGTGAAGCCCAAGGGAAAGCACCACAGGGGTCCATCATAAAACTTGCACTGATTAACATATCTTGCATATGCAATGCCCTGTTCTACTCATTAGCAAACTTGCCGATGTAATGCAAGTGCAGTTGTCTGAATACTGAGATCCAGTTGGCCTTCATGTTGGTCGACATGCAGGGGTAGGTGCAGATGGGGGGGAAGCAAACTACCACAGCTTACTGTAACACGGAGATAAGGTACACTTGGGACTTTCAGCACTCAGATGGGGGAGGTGAACTGTCACACATTACCATAACAAAGTCTTCTCAAACCCTACAACACCTTAGCATGCCTTTGTGCCATGCACTGCTCTCACAAACATGCTTATCTTGGGGATGACCTGACCTCTCCATGCAGGGAGCTGGATGGCTGGGTCATGGGTTAAGTGGATAGTTACAGCTCTGGTATCTAAATGTCATTGCACTCATCTGAAATTACTGCAGGGTTGTATGGTGCTTAGCTACAGCTGCAGTTTCACCTGAAGGCTGCCTACTCAAACACCCCTCCACCTCCCATCTCCCGTGTCACTGAAAGATGTGAGGAGAAAAGGTGGCAGCTGGTGAGCAGAGTTCACCCTGCACATCTGTGCTGGCCCGTGTGATGCTGTTTGGGTTACTGTGCCATCTGTGTATGCGCGGCAGCAGCGGGCCAGCAGGTGTCAATGGGTACTTGTTCTAGTTCTTTTATTCCTAAAATCTGGCCGGGGAAATTGCTGGAAAAAGCTAACTGAAAGAGGGAGTAAAAGGGACGTTTACCCTTAACTCTTCATTGATTACAGCTCTGACTAATCATCAGCTATGAATCACTATCATTTGTGGGCATAGGTAGGCTTTAGTAGACTGATGTTAGATTTGGAAACGTGGCTATCAATAATAATGGCAGTAATAGAAGCATATGCCTGTAGTGTTCTCATATAACTGGAATAAAAGATTATTATAAATCTTTTTCTTTCATCCCTGATTATTGGGACAGTAGTGCTGGCAGCTGACAGCAATGTTTTGCCGTGATACAATAGGTTTTACAGAGAAGTTCAGGGCTGTTAAGTTGGCCTGCCTTACTGAAAGGAGATAAAACCTTGCATGCAGCTACTATGTAAATTCTGATGAATCATTGCAGCCCACATGGTTTATGAACCACCAGCATATATGAGAAGTGGGCTGAAATGAGTGGTGGGGCTTTTTTTTTTTATTGTAGAAAGCCATAAGAAAAGTAAGGTTGATACATCCTGTTAAAAAAAAATGAGGCAGCTCTTACTCATCTGAGTTTAGATGCTCATTTATTTGGAACAGAGAGTTAACATTGGTGATCACACTGTACAGAGCTGGTCAGGTTGGTTTAATTTGTTGTGCCAAGTTTTAATTCCAGTTATTTAAGTGCCTGGTTTGAGTAGATCTGTTGCTTCAGTGGAGCAGTTGACCAGTTTGGGCTTAACCAAGACTTTGGTCTTCAAAATATTTCCTTCTCCTTCCATTTGTATTTCTGACACTATTCAGAAAGCAGAGACACTGATGTTTCTTTTGCTACATGGAAGCAATTGTATGCTATTAGTTTATTTCTGAAAGTTTTGATTTATTTAGGTAGTAAAATATAGATTTTGATCTCTGTGTGCCTGTCAGGTGGCAGCAAGATTTATTTGTTATTTGTATACCCACAGTGACTCCTGGCCTGGACATGCACGTTCTGCTCCTGTTTCAAATCCAGCTACATCTTGTTCTACTCATCACAGTGGGATCATGAACTGGGTCACAGCGGCATGACAGGTGTTGCTTGCTTAATTTTTCTGAAAGTTAATACCATTTTAAAATATTTTGATTGCAAAAGGAGACATGAGATGTAAAGAGTATTGAGTGGAGGAGCTCTCCCTGCTTTGATGAATTTTTATTTGAGGGAACCTCAAAGTATGAAGCAGAGGAACTGGTATCTTTTAGGCTATCCAACTCCTTGCTGTAGAATGGAGTGAGCTGACTGTAAAGGTTTCAGAAGGATAGACTGGCATCAGGGATTGCCAGGATTTCTTTGCAATCCTGGATAGTCTCCCCTTTTTTTTTTTCTGGATGCAGATCTATTACTGGTGGTCCTATGCTGCTCAGAGCCCTGAAAGAAAGAAATCTGGGAGTCTTGTGATAGTTCAGCTGCTTGGGTGGATGCAGTAGTGAAGTTTTGTCATGGCTCAGCTTTTACACTGTATTAAATAAGATATGAATAGAACAGTGGTAGCAGAAGACCCCTTCCAAATTCGGGATTAATAGACTGGTTGTAGGCGTGATACTGCCACAGTGGGGGATTAAAATCTTCAATACCAGTCTTCACTATTTTCAGTCCTTTCTTCTGTGCAATGCTTCTGTTCCCAGACATGGACCTGAAGGAGAGTGTGATTTAGCACTGAATCTTCAAAGCAACGTAATACCATGGCAGTTTGAAACACCGATGCACAAGAGTTAGACTGATACATCTGGCTAGCTGTTGCCTAATGTGGTAGGTGCCTAAAGCTCACAACTGCATGTGTTTTCCTCTATCTCTCTTGGGGGACAGGTACCCAGTATCTTCTATGCCTGATTTTCCCAACGAGCGGGAGCTTAGCTGATGTATGAAGCCTGTCAAGGAACCACTATACAGGTTCCCCCACCTCCCCCGCTCCCACACATACACCCCGCCTTTTTCTTTTGCTTTCCAAGCCCAGGAGGCTTAAAATAGGCCAATTTAGAACATGCGTAATAAAACAGGGAGCTGGAGAAACAGCTGGTTATATCATTGATGTCCCTTTCTATTGTATACATCATATAAAAGACACTCAGAACTTTGAAAGATTTGCCACATTTCACAATTTCTTCTCTGTCTGAGACTCTTCAAATTGCACCAGGGGAATGCCTTAACCTAGCTTTGCTCTGGGCTTTGGAGCCCTCCGGCTCAGTGAACAGCTTCAGACAGTCTCCTGACTGGAATTGGTTTGCCCAGCAATACTCACAGATGGAAAAGTGATTAGCTGCTCTCTGGGGAGGTGGGAGAGAGGGATTTGTTGTAGACAAATCTGACTTAGATGAGGTGTTTTACCAAAGTTTTTCATGCCCTGGACTAATATTGTAAAAAGAAGGGTTCTTGGTCCTGACAGGTGAATATTGTACCAACACACTTTTCTCCTACTTCTTGTGTGTGGGAGCAGAAGGACAGGCAGAGAAATGCCGTATCAGGAGATTTAGGTCCGGGTTAGGGACCTACTTTCTCAGGAGTTTTGGCATTATGCAGTAGTACACACACTCAGAGAGCAGCTCCTACTGCTTCCATACATCCCCAGAGCTCAGCGTTAGGAAGTGCACAGTGTGAGACATTCAGGAAATGAGAAGGACACAATTACCATGTCACCTTGGTGTTCTTCAGGGATGGGTTTTTTCTGGTTTATAACCCCCAAGGACAGTCTACCACAGTGCAAGATAGATGCCAGTTGCCCAGTGTGTGGTTAGTACAGCACTTTCTGTGGCTTCCTGTCTCAACAGATGGCCTTGAAAAAAGATTTTTGTGCAGGTAACTCTAGTGTTTTCAGTATTTCTGATCCCAGCCCATTTAGATCCAGAGCAGGTTTTTGCTGGGGCAGGTTTTGTGGCTCGAGTGTATGCTTGTGTAAAATGTTTACATCTCACACTCCAGAGCTGAAAATCAAGGTTGTAGGACCTGCTTTTAGTCTAGGACTTCCAAACTTTGAATGCTCAACTAAAGCCTTCTAGTAGGGAGATTCAACAACATGGTGGAAATCTGTGTGTATCTGCTACACAGACTTCTGTTGTGGGAAATAATTGAATAAAAGACTGAAGTGAGAAACCTCCTGTCAGTGATTTTAGTATATGCATGAAAAACCCCCCACTATTATTTATTATTATTATTATTACTATTATTACTACAACAACATTTAACTTGTTTCCCTGATTATATTTACCTCCAACCAAGAATCAGTCTGGAAAAATTCAGCTTTAAAGACTGTTTAGGAAAATCCTAAACAATTAAAACATGGTCAAGATTTCTTGAAGTTTCTTTATGTAAGAAATAAAGTTAAGATTCCCATTACCATTGTTTAGCCCTGGACAGCTGTTAAGGCCCACACAGATGTTCAGTCACTTTCCCCCAGTCAGGATGGGGGAGACTGAAAGTGAGAAAACTCCTGGGCTGAAATAAGGACAGTCTAATAGGTAAAGCAAAAGCCATGTGCGCAAGAAAAGTGNCCTTGTGCACCCCAGCTTCCTCTCTGGTGGGGCTGTGTGGGAAGCAGAAAAGGCCTTGGCTCTGTATAAGCTTTTCTCAGCAGTAACTAAAACACCCCTGTGCAACGAACACTGTTTTTGGCACAAATCCAGTGCACAGCCCCATGCTGGCTACTATGAATAAAATGAATTCTATCTCTAAACCTGCATGTCGTTTCAAATTGAAGATGATTTCCACATAAGCAGTAATGGTATTTATGGAATACTTTTCATCCTGGACAAAGCTAATTGTGATGAGCATGGGTTATGCAAATAGATCCAGCACTCTACTTTTCCCTCCGAAGTTTCTGGCTTGGTGTGCCTCTTGGTCTGTCCACCGGTAAGTCCAGGGCCTTTTTAGAGTCCCAAGATCTAAAGTCCATCTTGAGTCCCAAGACTTTACCTCAGAGGGCTTCCTGCTTCATCCTGCTGGCTCTCATCATACTTAATTGCAAGTGTGTCTCAACCAAGGTTCACTGCGGTTCAGTCAGCAGCCTGAGGGTTGCAGTCGGTGCTGTTACAGCGGTGGACCTCCTTGTCCCCCCGTGCTCCGGTATCACCTGTTCGTTCAACAAGGGGTGATTCAAACGGCTGTCGTGGGGCAGGGCGGGATGCTCTGTCTTTTCCGGGGTTTGGGGGTGTGTCTCCGTGTGTTATGTCCTTAAGGACCCCGGTTCCCTCATTTAGAGCCAGAGACATGTGTCTGCGTGTCTGTCTCTCGGAGGTGAAACAGTGACATCCAGCGGCCACTTTGGCAAAAGGGACATCATGTGACAACGCCCGAGAAACGACCAGCACAGGGGGAACCTCGGCCCGAGGTGCGGAGGTGCGCGGGGTACCCCGTGCGCGGGGCAGCGCGGCCGCCGGCGAGGCTGGAGGCAGAGCGCTCCCCGCCAAGGGCAGCCTGAGCCTCGGGGCGGAGATGCCCCAGGGAAAAGGTTTGAAATTCCTTACCGTGCGGAACCCAAGTTTTCCAGAATCCCTCCACACTGCTTTCAGCATAAATTACTTTACACATAGGCAGAGCTAACCGCATCCCCCTTCCAAATCAGGAACTTACCTAAATTTGCAGATGGCAGTACCAAATGTGCCACATTACGAAAAAGTAACCGGGATCCTGGGATCTACTCGGAATGGTGGGGAGGTTCTGGAGGCTTTGTACTAGCCTGGCAGGCCAGCCAGCTCTGCCTCTAATGGTTCTGCCTCCCTGCTCTGCTCTGGTGAGACCCCACCTGCAGTATTGTGTCCAGCTCTGGGGTCCCCAGTACAGGAAAGACATGGAGCTGTTGGAGGGAGTCCAGAGGAGGGCCATGAAGATGATGAGAGGGCTGGAGCACCTCTCCTACAAAGACAGGCTGCAAGAGTTGGGCTTGTTCAGCCTGGAGAAGAGAAGGCTCCGGGGTGACCTAATTGCAGCCCATTTAAAGGGGGCCTACAGGAGAGTGGGAGAGGGACTGTTCACCAGAGAGTGTAGTGGTAGGTCAAGGGGCAATGGCTTCAAGCTGGAGGTGGGCAGGCTTAGATTAGCCATTAGGAAGAAATTCTTTCCCCTGAGGATGGTGAGGCACTGGAACAGGTTGCTCAGGGAGGCTCTGGAAGCACCTTCCCTGGCAGTGTTTAAGGCCAGGTTGGATGAGACTTTGGGCAACCTGGTCTAGTGGAGGGCGTCCCAATGCATGGCAGGGGACCTGGAACTGGATGGGCTTTGAAGTCCCTTCCAACCCACAGCATTCTGTGATTTTGTGCTTATGAGGCACAGTGATCAACTCAACGTATCTTTAAAGGAGGGGTGTCTCATAGACATAGGGATGTGGGATCCAGACTTTAATATGGCACCACATAAGCCCAACCTTCCTTTCCGGGGTCAAGTGTGTGCCTCATTTCTATGTGTCTCTCAGCATCCAGTGCAAAAAGGAAGTGGTTTCACTTAAATATCTTAGAATCACCTGGGTTGGA
>VZTU01019328.1:1314-27956 GCA_013400835.1 Zapornia atra | reverse complement strand
TGTGATTCTGTGATTCTTCACCTGTAAAATGTTGTATCACACATCAGATAAGAAATCTAGATTCAGAAGGCAGTAAAAATAGCACTGGTTCCTATACAGAAATTACAGAATCAGCTATAGGTAATACCACCTTTGTGGTCCTCTCCGCATGAAGAGTCTGTGCCCACATACATTCAGAGTACATTGTGCTCTGCTCAAGGATTTGAGGGATAAGAAGCAGATTAAACTATCATGCCTTCACATCTAACGTGTTAACAGATCCATTCCAGTCTTCTGCAGGAGAGATAATGAAGTTCACTAAAGTGGTAATTATGGGAATCCTGTTCTTCTATTGTGGCTACATTTTCAAAATTGTATTTATTTCCCTACACAAGGACAGTTTCTATTTATCCTTAAAAAATAGAAAACTACTAATATAAATTGTTAATATTTAATTCCTATATTTTTTTTTTCTTCACTGCAATTTAAATCAGCCCCAAGTTCTTACGCATGTGTACTCCTTTCCTGCATAAATTTAAACTGCAAAAGCAGACAAATGGTACTTCTGAACTGGATGCAAGTCAAAGTACTGGAAGAGTAGAGAGAGTATGGGCATAAAAAAAGTGAGGGAATGCAAGACAGAATGGCAAAGGACAGGAGGAATACACTATCTGTTGTCATAAACTGCAGAAATGTGTCTGCTGCCAGTAAACTATGCCAGTTTGCACAGCTGAGAGCTGCCCTAGGATGAGAGGCAGGGAAAATAGATTGGACAGAACCACAATACACTACAAGGCCAGGTCAGAACTGGATTTTAGGTGTTAACTTCTGTGTTAAGAGATCTTTCTTCTTCAGTCTATCCAAGACAGGGGTGCAACAGTGGTGAATAGAGAGGTGAGCTGTAAAAAACATCTGCCAAGCCAGAAATACCCCTTTGAGACTGTCTACTAACACTGGGTATTGTAGATGCACTGTTTGGTGGGGGGGTGGAGGTTGTTATGTTTTTTCTACATGCCTCTGTACTTGACTATAGCTTTGTGTTTACTATTATTTTTTGGCAGATTAAATAATTGTGTGTGTAAATAGAGGATATATAGAACTGCATTTACAAAAATAACTATTCTTACAATATCACTAATATGTAATTCTTGTAGCTCTTGCTCACTGAAAATTATAACCTCAGATACAAAATAATTCACCTTTCAATCTCAGAAAAAAAAATAAATCTCATTCTCAGAATTGGAATATGCTCAGGCAGCAATGTGGCCTCCAGTGAAATGACACCCAATGTCCCTTATAGGATTTAACAACAAATATCTGCAAGTGTGAATGAACTCATTAGATGTCTGACTGTTATTTTCTCCTCCTTCATTTTTCAGGCTTCTTTTCCACCCAGAAAACCACTGATATCTAAATTATTCAGACTCATTCTTGATTTCATTGGTTTGTTTTTGGCTTTGTTTTTTAATCCACAATGTATATGGTACGTCATTCTACTTGAGTGTTTCTTCAGGTTAAACTGGTATGAAATGCTTAAAACATACAAATACTGGTAGCCCTAACTAAAGAAAGCTGTCATCTCAGGTGGCTACCTAAAAACCTACCAGGTTATAAATCCAATGATCATTTACAGTAAGGCCATTATATCACAGATTTACAGAATCATAAATGCATAGACAATGCATCACAATGTAGATTGTTATGCACCGTTCTGTATGGTGGTTAAGGTAGGGGCACTTTACTTAGTTCTAATATCCATATGTACAAACTCAAAAACATTTCTCTAAACAAGGTGACAAATTAGAACAGCTTTGCTTACAGTTGGCCTTGTATGGAAAACTTTGAAATCCAAACATCTACTATGCTAATTTCATTATACAACCCTCCTCCAAGTTACTTACTTATAAAATTCACCTTTGGACTCTTGATGTACTAAAGTACACCATTTAACCAAAAACAGAAGGGTGGGCTTCATTTCACTGTCCTCAGTGAGCACAGACAGCACATGGCCTTGTTGAACCTCATACAAATGGCCTCAGCCCGTCAATCCAGCCTGTCCAGATCACTCTGCAGAACCTTCCTGCAGTTCATCAACATTCCCACCCAACTTGGTGCAATCTGCAAACTTACTGAGCGTGCACTTGATCCCCTCATCCACATCACTGATAAAGATACTAAAGAGAACTGGCCCCAATACTAAGCACTGGGGAACATCACTTGTGACTGTCCACCAACTGGATTTAACTCCATCCACCACAAGTCTTTGGGCCTGGCCATTCAGCCAGTTTTTTACTGAGTGAAGTGTACACACATCCATGCCATGAATAAGCAGTTTCTCCAGGAGAATCCTGTGGGAAACAGTGTCAAAAGGCTTTACAAAAGTCCAAGTAGACAACACCCACAATCTTTATCTCATCCACTAAGCAGGTCACCTTGTCATAGAGGGTATCAGGTTAGTTAAGGAGGACCTGCCTTTCACAAACCCATGCTGACTGTGCCTGATGACCTAGTTGTTGTTTATATGTAGCATAATGGCACCCAACATGATCTGCTGCATGACCTTCCCTGGCACTGAGGTCAGATAACCAGGACTGTATTCCACCAGATCCTACTTCCAGCCCTTGCAGATGGATGTCACATTTGTAACTACCAGATGACCAGGACATTCCCAGTTAGCCAGGACTGCTGATAAATGATAGAAAGTGGCTTGATGAGCACTTCTGCTAGCTCCCTCAGTACCCTTGGATGGATCCCATCTGTCCTCACATAGACTTGTGTGTTAAGTGGTGCTGCAGAACGCTAAACATTTACCCCTGGATTATGGGGACTCCATTATGCTCCCCATCCAACTCAGAGGGCTGGGTACATGACGAAGAACTGGTCTTACTATTAAGACTGATGCAAAGCGGACATTAATTACCTCAGCCTTTTCCTCATCCTTTTCCTCTTTCTTGGTCACTATGTTGGCATGGCATTTCTACATGGCATATTGTCGAAAAGCTGTACTCCTTCATCTACAATCAAACACAAAGACGCCACCTCATCACCTGAATTATGTTCTATTAATTTAACTGAAGAAGTATAA
This sequence comes from Zapornia atra, assembly GCA_013400835.1. Lineage (NCBI taxonomy): Eukaryota > Metazoa > Chordata > Aves > Gruiformes > Rallidae > Zapornia > Zapornia atra. The sequence goes on along the minus strand of VZTU01019328.1, from coordinate 24,892 downwards.
ACATGGATGGCAAATGAAGCTGAGATAAGCAATAAGATTTAATTCTCTGACATTAATGCTCCCCGAGGGTGTATTATCGCCATTTAAAATAAGTGTAATTAATTCTAATTCTAATCCTTTTCAAAATTTGCATATCAGGAACAGGCCTAATCTTCTGTGGAAAAACGTAACATGCTTTACTGTTTGGTCACTCTATGTCTTGCACTTGTCTCATTCATGCACATTATTCTCCTTGCACTGTTTGGGATCACTTCTGTGCAAGTCATACACTATATGACCGAACTAGGTCAGAAATTTCCTGATTACTTTTCTGTTCTATAAACCAATTCCATAAACCAGTAAAATATCTAAAAGTTTTCCTGACACTTCGTTAAAACTAATGCCCACCTCTGAATCCTGATTATCCGTCCAAAACCTGCTGCTGACTTTAGGCCTCAGGAATTCACTAGGAGGATAATTTAGAGATTGGGTGCTCTCTTTCCATTTCATCCCGATTTTTTCCAATTTAAGTCATCAGTTGTTCTTTACTTTTCCTTTCTATGGGAAATTTTGGCATTTCTACTTCTGGTTCCAGAAACCCAGGACTTTTGATTTTTGGACCAGCTCTTGTATCTTGTTGTCTATCAATCTATACAAATCATCATCACAGCAAGAGGAACCCTATGGAAGAGGGAGAGGACCTTCTGTGCAAACTACCTTCCTGTTTTCTCACATGGGTCCATTCAACATTCTCTAAATAAGAATTTTGACATAAGAGTAAGCCTACACCTTTTCAATCTTCTTCCCTTCTTTCTAATGGCTACCTGATTGGCAAGGCAGCTAAACCTGAGAAGATGTACAATGCAAGGTGAAATTGGGACCTGTTCATTTGCCACACTGAGTGTGATCGAAGAGGCAAAATTTGCTCAGGCACTCTGGCCAGAAGCATGCCAGCAGGAGCACCACCTGCAACTTAGACAGCCAGCCCTGGATGTCCCACCAATACCATGATAACCAGGGGTGACCCACAGACCATTTGCTCAGCTCAGTTCTCAGCAGATGACAACATCTAGCTCATCTAGCTGAGCTACCAACTACCCCTAGCTTCCCTGGGGAAAAGGTGGCGCCCCTCCTCAAGGCATCCCATAGTGGCTCACACCAAGCTGATGTGTGCTCACCTTAAGAAGGGACGTTTTAGGCAGCAGTCACCTCACGATGGGGTCACCTCACTGTGGGGCACAGACACACCCAGTTATATGCTCTAATTTCAGTCTATGTCCTGAGAAATATCTTTAGGCTGCTCCACCACTGCTGTCCATTGTGCATCCCAGAAGAGACAAGAAAGCTGCCAGCTGGCACTAACCTGACTTACAGCCAGCGGTGGCCATCTGGGAAGATGAGAAGATCCAGGGCTAGCTAGATTTAGTCATAAGATAATTTTGGTGTTTATGACCATTTTTCTGTGATGGGCATTACTCAGAGGTACAAGCAGTGCCAAAAGGAGATCAAGATTATTGCGAATCCCAAAACAATAAAAATAAATCCAAGTTCAGGGAGAGAGAAGCACACATTTTATTCTTGCCTAGACATGACTCATCAGTACTCTCCACTCAGCCCAAGGAGCTTCTCTCCTCCCCCCTCTAGCCTCTCCACTGCTCACTGATGACCACATTGAGCCACAGCTTTACAGCTACATCACATTTACAGCTGGGCATATCATGCATAATAATTCAAGAACTACCATTACGCTACTGTTAAGTAACTTTTTGTCTGCTAATCAAGATGCAATTGGATTAGCTTACACTGACTGACCTCACAGACACACTACCCAGACACTTAGAAACACTGCTTCATTTTCATCACAAAACTGATGCAACAAGGAATTACTATAACCAACTTGTAGAGGTACAGAGTGCCACTGTGCTGTTTGCTCAGAGCCAGCAGCAGAGCCCACAGCCAAAGTCATAAAACCTAAAATCCCACAACTTAAAAAATACAGAATCACCTATCTTCTGTCTCCCTGATAACTCTGATGCTACACAGGGGAGTTTTCCAGGGATAGTCACGTTCCACTGCTTCTCTATGACCTCAGTGACCGTTTCCCAGATTTGCACACAGTAGAACAAGAGATGGGAAATGTTATAGAACAAGTTTATTTTTAAGCTTAAGAAGAAACTGCGGGCTAATTACACAACAAAACCTCAGGGGATTATACAGTCAAGTACCACATTGTATATATTAAAGCAGAAAGGAAAATAGCTTGTGTACAAAGGAAAAATACTTCAAAACTACGTCTAAGGCTAAAGAACTACAAATAAATTTATTTAGAGGCATTTATCAGAAATCTTACTAAGAGATTTTGATCACCCTGGAGATAATCCCCTTAGGGGAATTTCCAAGCTCACCTACCCTTTAAATGAAGTCCTGAGAAAGAATTTTAGAAGAGAGTGAGGCCTCTGAGTCGATTCCTGTTGCTTCAAATTACCCCACCTCTCACTCCTGCCCTTGACAGCAGACATGTCCCAGTTCAGAAGAACAAGATGCCAATTGACTGTATGCCTTCCATCTCGAAAGATAAAGTTTAAACACCCTGACAATGCATAGCTGACAAACAGAATATTAAACCTCAAAGAAGCTATTTTATACAGATAAACACAGTAAAAGTGAGGGAGAAGGATAATTTTCCAAATATAGATGGCTTAACTTGAAGATACCCATTGTCTAAGTACATCTAATGAAAAAAATTCTTTTTGCCCTGTTCACTTTACAATTAGAAAGTATATGAGACGAGGAGCTACCCATGAACTACACAATTTCAAAGTAGCTATAAAGTAAGCAGAAATTTCAATACTCCTTTCCTTCCTACACTGTGTCTAGCTGCAAGTGTCATGTTTTTTGACCCAAATAGTTTTCCATTGTATTTTTAAGGGGCTCACCTTTTGCTTTATTTCAATATAACTAGTATTTCAGAAATTTATTAAAAGTTTGTACAGTTTTTAATTGCAAAATAGCTAGACAAGAGAAAAAATATCATCTTCTGACCATTTAGATTCTTTCTCCCATAAAAATGAGTGAACTGTTATTTGATATATCTATCATTTTATGGTAGTTAAAATATATATACTTGTGTTGTATAAGGCAGTATATTCTGTTATACACTGCATTACAGTCAATAGTGTCACTGTTGGGTGACTCTAACGCTGACAGTTTATCCTGGCTGATCTCTAGTGATTCGTGGAGATAAGCTCATTATAACTTCAATAACAAAACTGTGTATCACATGAAGGGACAAAAACGAAAGGAAGATTTAGTTGGAGTGTCAGGAAAATTTGCTATACATATACAGAATAAATGCATGGCATTCTTCAGAAGTACAAGGAAACAGTGAAGGAAGAAACTAGCTTTTTAGGATATTTTCATGGGTTAGGAGCAAGAGAAAAAAATAAGGATTAAATAGATAAATTTTGAATAAATTATATATCAAGGATAAGATAAAACTTTGGATAAATAGGATAAAGGTTCATTATCTCTCCCTCTCTCTCTCTCCCACCTTCTTTGTGTTTTTTCTCTACGATACAACTTTGAACAGTTATAAACTGGAATCCAGAAATCTTTCTTTATGTCTAAACATCCACAGAGAGCAACAATTTCTGGAAAACAACTTCACAATAGAAAAGCCTAGAAATAACAATGAAAAAAGATACCATAATCACTGTGCTTTTAGTGAGGCTTTTTATATTATTCTTGTTTGGGGATGAAAAAAAAAATAATCACAGTATGAGATATATGACGGGAAAGGAATCCCACTTTCTGCACTGCTCAGAACAGGTTCTGCAGTAGCTGCAGAAATACATGTCCCAGAAGGTGTGATTTACACATCCCCAGTATAAGCTTCCTTTTTTTTTTTCTCCTGCACAAAACAGTTTTCTCTGCACTCTTTTCCGGCAGTTATCTCCAAACCATATTGCGATCTGAAAATCCTTCGTAGTACAGCTGAGAGCCTGCTTCGTGGTTTGCATAGCTCTCACTCACCCCTTGCCTTTTGCTTTTCTCTCGCTGTCCCATGCTTGTTCTGCAGCCCTGTAATATTACCACCACCCCAAACACATTCTGCCTCTCATACCGGGGACTTGCACCTTCTTGGAGTCGCTGGCACTAGCGAGGTATTTGTTTGCTCAATGATTCCTCAGTACTTGGTTGACGTCTTGCACTTTCTTGTGATTTGATGTCAGGCATTTCAGTATTTTTCCATCTTCAACAGAGAAACCCCATGGGTAAAAGTCAGTGGGAAATCACACAGTTTCGTAGTTTCTCACTTCTTTTTTTTTTTGAAAATCAGGATCTACAAACCCCGATAAATGCCACCGCTTACAATGGATGGTGATAGGGCCACCTTTCAGCACTGTCATGTGCTGAACGTCCCACTCAAGCCAGAAAAGAGCATCACTTACGTCATTTCGTCAACATATCAACCGTAGAACAGTTTTCTCCTCCTCCCTTCAGCTGGCCTCCTGCTTGCGTGGATGCTTTTCCTGTCTATGACACGGACTCATCAGGAAAATCTCACAGCAAAGGACACCCTCAAAGTTGTGCTAACTCACAGGTGCTTGGGCATGATTGTGTTTCTTCTCCCATAGGGAGAGCAACCTGTTCTTATCCTACAGTTCCCTTCACTTCCTCCAGAGAATGAGACATGTCTATAGGTTTCACACACATGCATTTATGCATTTCTCCCCCGATCCCTTTTGAAACAACCATTTGTCTCTTAGTCTTGGATCTTTAATGTAACATTTTCATTTTTCAGGTAGAAGCAGCCCGAGATGCTGTAACTATAGACCTCAAATGTCCTCAGGAAATTCAAAGTGCTTTAGCTAAGCTGTTCTCAGTTTCAGTAACGTGGGTGTTTGGAATTAGCACTTGTCACATTTATCTTATGTTAGAGTGGTTACAAACTCATCACTGAAACCATGACACTTTTACAAGCTGCCAGCATAGACTAGTACTACCTAGCTTTTAAATGGCATTTTAGCTGTGAACCTCAAAGCATGCTACAGAAAATGGTAAGCAACATGCCACTTAGCAGACGGAAAAGACTGAGAGACAGCGTGGTAAAAGAGCCTGCCAGCGGCTGCTCGGGAAAGCAGTTCTTGGGCACTAAAACCGGGGTCGGTACCATCCAGAACAAGGGTGCTCCCTGCCTGCCAGCCGGAAAACTTCTAGAAACTCCCCTCAGCCATGTACCTGAAGAGTGGGGTGGCTATGCTATGTTATGGATGTCAAGCTCTTGTTGCTGCGCAAGAAAAAAGTCAAGGCACAACACTGCCTACAGGAATCCATTCCACAGATTGACCTTCTTTTAAAATTAACCTTTTTTTTTTGGTTGATTTTTCACCAGGAGTGCTTTCTTGCTCTAGCATACTCCAGTGCAATGCTTTGAGATTCCATCCAAAACCGATCCTACTTCTGAAAACACTAGAAACTGCCCCAGTTTATTATACTGGCAAACCAAATTAAGACTCTAACCAAAATTTGCTCCCACATGAAAATGCCAGTAACCATTTTAAACTGCAATATATTCATTTAGCTGGTGATTAGAATCAAATCGGCTTTTCGACAGTCACTCCAGTCCACTATGCTGTAGTATATCTTCCCTCACTACAGCTTACAGAAGCTTTTTTCCTGAGTCATGTGGTCTCTAGCATTAAGAAAAGAAAGGTTAAGCAGCAGACAATGGAAAAAAGCATACTTAAACATATTTTTGATAGAGTACAACAAAGGCAGTTTATGCCAGTTTAGAGGTAAGGTGTCAAAAATAGCAGGACATCTAGCTTTCTAAAGTGAACACATTTTTTAAATGTTTCTTGTAAAACACACTAGTGAGACAGCCGTGGCTTGCACAAACAAAATTCCAGCTACAGCTTTCACGAAAGAGAAAACTATGAAGCAAAACTGAATATCCAGAGCCGAAATTCTTGACTACTTACAGTCAGAAGCAAATGCACAGCATGCATAGACAGCCAGGCTTAATCAGCTTTGGATCCCTGTATGTCTGGTGTGTTTGAAGAACACGCAAGTGAACCACAACATTAACATCTTTACATGTGTCTGTGCCTCGGTCACACCTTTCTCAGCAGCATATAAACATTTGCTAAGGTTGGAGAAGGGATGAACGTGACACAGCATAGAACTGTTGCCTATTGTTTCTAAGGATTTTTTCACACTTTGAAGGACAGAGTCATGCTGTTTTGGCTGTATAACATGGCTAAGGGTAGCTGGAATGACCATTAAAATCTTAATTTGCATACTTATGGTTCAGTATTGTATGTTTTGAATGAAAAACACTCTAATGTCTACCTTTCACGGCAATGGTGCCATTCAAAACAGAACTCATGGTTCCTCCTTGAAATTAATATATTAGGAAGAAAGGAGCATAGATGAGATAAACTTTGAAAAGACAAAAAAAAAGCTTAAGAATATATTTCATAATGATATTACATGGGGCTTGTAGTTTAAAGATTTCATGCTCACATTGTCCTGTAGATCAGTCTTCCTATTTAGCCCAAGTTCTCTTGTGATGCATCACTTGTAGCTCACAGTGATTGTGTTCCCCTCCCCCAGTGAAGCCAAGCCAAGCCTTGTGAGCACTAGGAAGAAGAGAAACCTGAGGGCACAGAAGTCTGTGGCATCTGAGAATAAAAAGAATTACATTTTCAACAACAAAAATACTTTTGCTGTGGAGAAGATAACACGCTTCTTGACAAAACTTCAGATTTTCAGTTAACCTTAGTTATAGCCAGCAAACTCCTTTTTATTGGTAGAGATGTAGAACTGCTGGAGAGGGTTCAGAGGAGGGCCACAAAGATGATTAGAGGGTTGGAGCACCTCCCCTATGAAGAGAGGCTGGGGAGTTGGGCTTGTTCAGCCTGGAGAAGAGAAAGCTGCGGGGGGACCTCATTGCAGCCTTCCAGTACCTGAAGGGAGCAGAGAAACAGGAGGAGAATCAACTTTTTAAAAGGGTAGACAACAGCAGGACAAGGGGGAATAGATTAAAACTACAGGAAGGAAGGTTTAGATTAGATATTAGGGGGAAGTTTTTTACAAGAGAGTGGTGAGGTGCTGGACCAGGCTGCCCAGAATGGTGGTGGATGCCCCGTCCCTGGAGGTGTTCAAGGCCAGGTTGGATGGGGCCCTGGGCAACCTTGTGTTGCCTGGTTCTACACAAGATCTGGTGTAGATCTGGTGGCCCTGCCTATGGCAGGGGGATTGGAGCTCTATGATCCTTATGGTCCCTTCCAACCCATGTCATTCTATGATTCTATGATTCTATCCACAAGGACAGAGCATTATTTATTCCGGCAAACATAGGAGTTCCATCTTACTCCCTAAGCTAATATTTGGAAAACACTGTATTCTAGAAGCAATTACCTGTGTGACCTGTCCTAGGGAACCTGCTTTGGCAGGGAGGTTGGACTCGATGATCACCTGAGGTCACTTCCAACCTCTACAGTTCTGTGATTCTGTGAAAAGCCTTCTACATTATCTTAAGACAGAGGAGGAGGAAGAGACATTTCAGTCAGCATCGTGACCCATATAAAAGACATACACTCAATGAAATTACTAAAATGATACTCCAGGGATTACTATATTGAACAGACACTGGATTTTTTTCATAGAGGATGAAGGTTAAGAAAAACTGGTTCCAGGCTCACAGGATAACATTCACACTAATCTCTGAGTTGCCAACTCTATTTTCCTTTCTATGCCCCAAATCCAGTTCCATAGAAATGCTCAATTCTTCACTCCTAGTTTCTTTTTCAAACTCTTAAGTCTGCTGTCCTCCTCATCTTCTTTCCTTACTAGTTTCTTCAAATCCTTCTAGAGAAGTTTGAAGAAACTGTTTTTCTCAGCTAGCTAAAAGTTGAAGGCATTTTTTTCATAGTGAAATGACACTTTTTTCCTTTTGTGGTGGAGAGTAAGAAGAGGAAATTCAAACATAATTATGTGCACTTTATTTGCCAAAAATATTTTTATGTGCTTTCTTTAAAAAAAGAAATAATAAAGCCAGTATATACTTTCCATTGATGCTTAAGCTTTAAAACAACAAAAAAATTCAATCAGTTCCTACCAATCTCAAAAAGCCTCAATGTATGAGACTGAAAAAGGCTAACACAAAACCCACAAAAAAAATTAATCTAAAAACTTGCCTTCATGAGAATATAACCATCTAAACCAGCAGAGTAGCAAACAGCAATCACTCTTGCAGTTTATTCCTTCTAACTGCATAAAGAAACCTAGTACTTTGACAAGTGTCCATTCTTCTTCTCCAGCTCTCTCCTCATTGCCTTTGTTTTCCAGAGCAGTTTAGTTCCAGCTTAAGCCTGTTTAAACAAAGCTTGGGGTAGGCTGCATGGATTCACACCTGATCCTCACTTCCTTCAGATATGTAGCTAGAGGAAGGTGAGCCTCTTTCTTGATAAGAATTAATTTCAAAGCTTTAACTTTCATCTGGAAATGACGACCAGTGGTAAGGTAAGGATGACCTTTTATTCACCTTTTTAACCCATCTCCAAGCCTGGTGAAGGGATGCATATGGGCAAGGAAGCTTTGTGTCATCTGCCTATGCTCCCTGGGCAGGCAGCAAGTCAAAGTCAATGCAGCCACCAGGACTGGTAGACACTGAATCTCAGCTTTCTGGCCTCTGTGAAAGAGTGTTTGGCAGGACTCTAGCCACCTTCACATCACCGGCAGGACTCTAGCCACCTTCACATCACCTGCTCTTCACCCACTTCCAAGCAAGCTCTTTCCATTTGCAGAAGAGCAGTTTTTAGGCCCTGGAACTTCCTCCTGTTCCTTTATTTCCCACATGAGGCAGCAGAAGTCACATAACTATGTTATATACAATTTTCAGATTAGGAAGAGTTAATCAAAGGATTTACACAGTCCACACTCCTGTTGGTGCCAAGAGTGCCACCTTCCCAGCTTGCTTTCAGATGTCATTAAACATAGTCCATGGGATAATTTTTGCACCGTTTGCAACAATGACATTTTAATACATATTTCCATTATTTAAAATGTTGTAGATATTTCTGGTGTTACTTAGCCTTGGGTTTAGTCAAATGCAGCCAAAATAACATACACAATCACTATAACATCCATGTCCCCAAATTATTATGTATTTATTTGAAAATAACAGTTCTTGCCTTTTTCCTTATGTTATCTTCAATAAGAAGTATGGTTGCAATTAGGAAAAGACTTGTGAAAGCAGAGCCATATCCATCGAGCTTTTGAAAAACAAAGCTGAAGTAGTACTGATGTGATTCAGCTTCCCTTCTGAAGGCTGACAGCTGTGTAAGATGCCTTTCAACACACTAAGAACAAGTATTTCCCCTCCTCACTCGTACTGAGTAACCTGGAGATGTAATTTACGATGGATTCACAAACAAAATGGTCAATGGTTCAGTACAAACCAAACATAAGCAGACACATTTCTAAACCCGTCCGTCATGCTGCTTACACAATCTGTTGATCCATTGAACAAATATATGTTGAAAGATTAGGCGGGAGTTGACTGCCATTCAGTAAGATAAATGTAGACTAGACTCATTTTCTGCCTGACTTAACACTTAAGGATTTGTATTAAAGGGGAGGGGGGAGGGAATTCCAGCCACCTAGATCTTTGGAATAAGATTACCCTGCCAGGGACCTCACACAGAGGTCCCTACCAGCCCTCTTTCACAGACTGAACCATCTGTTTTCTGAATAAAATTGTTAGGCGAGTGAACTGGTACTCAAGGAGCACTAATTCTGGCTATTCATTTTTTTTTTCTTGGCAGAAGAGAAAAAAGGCAGAAGGATGAAGTTGTATGGGGTACAGTTGTAAGTTAAAAGCACTAGCTGTGCTGTCATGGTCTTTGTTATACTGTTGTTTCACAAAAGAGTTGCAGGCTATCGAGCCAGAGAGAAAACTGAAGACCATTAAGTGGGAAAAATAGCATTCATGCTGCCTAGGGCCATCCTCTGGCATACAGCAAGCCTAGTCTTTACTTGGCTGCTTCTTACTGGCAGTCCCTCTGAGAGAAGCAGTTTTCCTAGAGGAACGCTCCTTGGGTTTTGCCAGAAAAATCCTTCACCAAAAGAGACACTGCTTTTTGAAAGTTGGATCCAACAAGATTTATGTTAAAACGTGATTTATTGAGATTAGGAGTAGTAGCTGGTGGGAAAAAAGACGTTTTTATGACTCATGTTTCCCATGAGAGCTGGGAAACACTGTCATCCCCAGCAAAAAGGGCTACTGAAAGTTTAGGCAGGAGGTCTGACTAGAGCTCCAACAGATTTAAACCATCTCAGGTATTCATCATCATGAAACTTGCTTTTCCTTTTCTGTCAAAACAAAAAACCTTGAGTTTTAGAACCATGGCATAGAAAATGCAGTAAAATTCCAGGTTCACTAAAGTCACTGGTCACATTTCCACAAGTTTCAATGTTTACATGTTTTCAGAAGCTTACAAAAAAGATATTTCCATTGAGTGCCCAAAGTTAGAATCCCACGTGCTTCTGGGTATGTGTCTTTAATGATTCTGGCAACCTATACCAGTTGTCTATCTTGTACTCCTCAATCTCCTAACATAGATAAACTACTCAGCATCTCAGAGTCTTCCATACCATGACATCGGAAATGCAGTTGTAAATATTTGGGGACAAATGACAATTTGCTAATCACTTAATAGTAAACTTTAACTCCTGGCTCCATTTCTTACACAAGACAAGATTTGTTAGAAGCAGGCTGGTCATGAATATCATTATGTGGGGCTTTGGTTAGGCACTGCCCTTTCCACTGTATTAGGCCTTGTACAACATACAAGGACCTTGGTTGGTTCAGCCTGGAGATGAGAAGACTGAGGGGAAACCTCATCATGGCCTGTGGCTTCCTGACAAGGGGGAGAGAAGGGGCAAGCTCTCTTTGGTGACCAGTGACAGAACCCAAGAGAACAGCATGAAGATGAGAGGGGGAGGTTTCAGCTGGATATAAGGAAGAGGTTCTTTATTGAGAAGGCGGCTGCACACTGGAACTGGCTCCCCAGGGAAGTGGTCATAGCAGCAAGCTTGGCTGAGTTCAAGAAGTGTCTGGATGATGCACTCAGTCCCAAGCTCTGACTTGTCTGGCCCTGTGTGCAGCCAGGAGTTGGACTTGATGATCCTCATGGGTCCCTTCCAACTCAGGGTACTCTGTGATTACACAATAGCTTGTCCTGCAACACCTTCTTGCACTAACACTGACATGTTGGGTGTTTTACTACCTCACAAAGAAGAGCAAACACCTTGAATTCATCAGTGCCTATTTCCCTTGTGTTATAGAGAAGCTATTTTTTTTTCCATAAAAAAGCACTTATAGCACTAAAGCATGCTTAGCTTAAGCTACCTTGCCACCTTTCTCTGAATTTGTTTAATTTACCCTTTCTAAAGCAGATCCTGTGGTCATCAGCACAGAATGCCTTTCTGTTTGTTTGTTCCAGTGAGCAGAGGCTAATGGAGTGCCGATTCCTACTGGCTACTACTGCAATATTGAAAGCAGCGTCCTCAGAAAAACAAGCAAGCTCACTGTATGAGATACAGCAAACAATGTCCAAACCTCACTGCAGCATCCCACTGCCTTGGATGCAAACACTAGAGGCATGAATTTAGGTTTACAGTCTTTGTAGAAATTGAAGCGTTTTAGAAAACAAGAGATGGTTGTGTTTCGTAATCATGTGATAACATGATAATACATGTGATAAAACCAAGCAAGCATACTTACTTTTCTAACACATTTGATCTTACCATGATTCTTCTACCCCACTCATCATTTGTTCCTGCTTTAATCTTTGACTCGCTGTTGAGGCACAGTGTACATGGCAGATGGTTTATGTGGTCCTGAGTACTACTGTACTTTATTTTCCTGCTGTGTTGCTACCACAACACAACGCAATTCTGCAGCAGAAATAGATCAGGCCTTGGCCCGTTACTGGGCTGTGAACAGTCTTGAGATGATGCTCTGTTGCATAATAACTATGATGCATAACAGGCACCACAACCCTGCACCTGGCTTATTAAAGGGCATTCAGTGTGAAAAACAGAAGATAGTGGCCAATAGCCAGAGCCTGAACTGGATTGACAGACACCTTCAAAGAGGACATGTTATACAGCTGAGCACTTGTGTTGAGAGGGGGAAAGCAACTCTGTTTCCAACACCAAAACCAGCTTTTGTTAGAATATCATCTACTTAAGTAAATGGAAATTTCATCCTATGACTTCCAAGTTATATATATTTATTCAATGTTTTCTCAATGAATTAATTAATACAAATTGTGTATTTCAGAGGACATGATCAATTCAAAAGTCATAACCCTCTCCAGAATTACTTCCATATAAACAAACAAAGATCAGGAAGAAGAAACAAAGTACAATGTATTCCCTTCAGTTCCTTGACATGCTACTTTAGACATCACTTCACTTACACATGTCAGTACTTCTCTTGCACTTCCAGGAAACAGCCATACTATTCGCTGCAAGCAACTTGCACAGAGAATTCCTAAAAAGTAAAGGAATGGGTACAATACTATTTACACACTGAGAAATGCCCACTGTAGAATCTCTTTTCATTACAAATGGACAGAGTTCTACTCCTTCAACCTTTAGGAGGGATGAAAGCTAATTGTATTTCAAAAATTATTAAAGAAAAAAATATATCTACAAAGTAGTGAAACCCAAAACTATCTTTTCTATTCTGTTCTTTCCCAAGTTTAATAGTAGATCCTGACCCTTTACAGATGAATCAGTGAGTATCATATTATTGTCCCAGCAAACACTTGCTCTGTTTCATTAGAAATTTGATTTCCTGATTTGTCAGAAGAGTCACAATCAGGAAAGATCAGTAAATAACACCCAGTGCTCTTTCACGAGGCATTTGCGTGCAAAGTGCTGATGGCTTTATGTTTTCTTGGGTTTTTTTTCCTCAGATGGATTTTTCTTTTTTTTTTTTTTTACATCACTAGTAGTATATATTTAGAGTTTCTTTAAAGATCTATTTCTATCAGAACTAATTTGTATAAACCTACTTTGTTTAGGTTCTCAGAATTGCTTCAGCTTTAGGCTACTTTGATTAAACAACTAAATAAGAACACCTGTCCCAAATTTTGGTTACTTTTGGCAAATCTTTAAAACAAATTAAGAAGAAAAATCAGAACAACAAAACAGATATAGGAAGAAACAGTCTGAAAACATCGGTAGACAAAGACATCCAGCATATTTAGTACCAGTGCATCTTATTCAATACATGACCCATCCATGATGGACACAAGGCAGATACCCTGGCTGAACAGATTACATTTACAGCTTCCTGTTATTCAAATATCTAGACTAATCCCAGACAAAGCCAATGTATTAGCTATGTCTAGATACTCTAAGCCAATGAGTCAAAGGGTTGTATGCTTGTTTAATTAAAAAAAAAAAAAAAGTCAAAAAGGGAAGGCAGGAAGGAGGAAGAAATGTTGAACAGTTTAAATCCTTCAGAAAGAAAATAATCAGGCACTTGAGATTAGTTTGGCAGTCCTAGGCTTTTTAACCTAGCCACTAAAACTATAGTAGAAAAGAAAGCTACAATATGGTTCTAATGAATTCACTGAAGACAGTTTGCATTTTAAAGAAAACATAAACTTGACCATCTGGATTAAGTTACGGCAGATTGCTGAGTATTTTTCTTCCTCCAGTCCCACGTATATGTCTAGCAACATCATATTTGGCACAGCAGTAACCTGTGATAGGCTCCATGGCTCTTTTGAAAGCCTGCTGGTACCTGCTCCAAACTTGGGAAGTCAAATGGTAATTATGATGATAAATGACAGGCAAGGAAATTCTCATTTTGTATTTTCTTCTGCTTATGATAGCCACTACTATCACTTTTTCTTTTCTTGATGCCATAACATACTCAGCAAGTAGTACCTACAGTGAAGTCAGTATATCAGACCAGTTAGTCTAAAATGACTGCTGTACACCAAGAAAAAAAAAAAAACAAGGCAAAATGAGAGCCTTCCCATAAGGCCCCTGTTATTCATGAGCTCCTAGGAGTGCAAAACATGCACAGTTCAGAACTTATTTGAATCACACTTTTTCAACTCTTCTCAAGAAAGATGCATGTTCCAGTTTTTACACCTAATCAGCTGAGATGAAGGACAAGTTGTATTTTCTGTATTAGAATTAACAACAACACAGAAATCAACAAATAAAAGTACCCTTAAGAAGTGCTGAGTGAAGAAAGAAAAAAAAAAAAAGGCTTAACAAAAGGCTTAACAGCTACTAGTTCAGTTCCTCATTCAGCACAAGGTACTTGCTCTTCACCAAACTCAATAAAATTATGCAAAACTTAAGAGCTTGTCTCTCTAAAACACCTTTAATTTTTCTTCTTGGAACTGGCAGATGGATTTGCCTGCTGCCAAAAGCAGTAATCTTACAACTGGTACCTTACACTGTACTACACAGACTACGAAGCTTCAAACACCCTTAAATGCAACTTTTCAAGGATAACAAAAAGAAATCCTGTTTGCAATACAGGAAAAGTTGAGACTCAAAGTTTTGCCCAGAGAAGGAATCCCAGTGTTTTAAAATACCTGATTCAGCAGAAGGTAAGCAGCAGCACGAAGAATGTATTTATTATGTCTTGAGAATGCAGCACAGGTTCCCCCCAGCTTTCTGTTTACACTGCAGTGACCCCTGAAGCTTCTGGAACAATTTATTCAGCTGTGTCTACAAGCCAAGACACGTTATGCACCACATTTCGTCTGGTAGGCCACATTTTATCTTGCTGTCAATATCCACATGCGGTTTTTGATCTATTGTCATTACACGGGAAAGACGGGTGTTTCAGCCTCACAGGAACTTTGCCGTACAGCTGGTAAAGAGCGAAGATAATCTGCACACCTCAGTGCCATGGTAGAGCACACAGTGTCTAATCAGAGAGGAACACAGTGGGGCTTTCAATAGCTGAAGCTACAAGTAGTGGAAGAAGGAATAGGAGAAGAGTAACTCTTTCAGGATCTCGGGTCCATCACACCGCATCTGGACACACATGTATCAGACAGCCTCAACAGTGGAGCTGAGGACCTCCAGGTCATCCCCAGAAAGTATATCTGGAGTAAGATGGTCACACAAAGATTGCTACCCTTTTCAATCCGCATTTTGAATTATCATCGCTAGCCAAGCTCATTCCAGCGCATGCAATGTGACTGCTGAGGTTATACAGTTTTTAAGACAATTTGGACTCAGTAAGAGCACATAACAGCTTTCTAGCGCTTCTGCAGTTCACCCAATAACAAGTCCTTCTCCAATTCTTCATTCTAAAGCCAGTCTTGTATGCAAGTGCTGTGCTTGCAAGAAGTCATCTCAGCTACTGCACCGGGGGAACCAATGTATATACAGAAGAGCTTTAACAGTTCTCAAGGATGGAAACCACAATGATATTTTTAAGGTATACGTTCTGTCTTCATATAAGGAAAGCGAGAGGGAAAAAACCCCAGGATTTTACAGCCTACTTAAGACTGAGTCATATCCACGGAGGAGTTAAAATTACCTTTCCCCCCCCCGCCCATATAAGGTTGTCTTTTCCAGCTCCTCTTATCCCAACTGTTTCCTCATGTGCCCCTAATCTTCTCTCCTACTTCAGACCATTTGTCTCACACCACTTTGCCATCGTTCGTGGAGAGAAGCTGCCACTTGTCCCACTCCAGTACATGGAAAATACTTAATAAAAACTGAGCAAAAACTACAAGTGGATCAATGAATAAGAGGAAGAGAGTCTCTTCATTAAAGAGTCCTAGGGAGAAAGCACAGTCCATAGATCATCCTGTCCCATCAAACTATTTCTGCTTGTCAGAAAAGTACACAGACCTCTGGCCTGCACAGCTAAAGGAGGAAAAGAGAGAGGCAGCACTCCTCATTCTGACTGGATTAAAAGAAAAATAATTTTAAAAGTCAAGGTCAGAATGGGAGTTAGGCTCTGAAACCTGTTGTCCAGAAAACTCCTTTCTTGGAGTTACACAAAGCTCAACTGGACAAGTCCTATGCAACCCAAGTTAACTTTGAACCTCTCTGAGCAGATGTTGCTCAAGACACATGGATATCCCTCCTGATACCTGAGCTAAAATAGTAACTTTGGTAAGAACTGGCTTTGTCACAAAAGGAGCTAGTACAAGGTCAGGAGCCTTTATAATGAACATCAACACAGCAACATAAGGATTATATTTCCTCCTTGCTCATGAATAGAGACTAGGAAGCAAGAACAAGAAGATATGATGCTAGAGGCCTATGTTAAGTAAATAAGGTAGTTTTATGGGGCAAATATAAGAGTAATGGCTGAAAAAAAAAGCTAGCTTTTAGCAAAGGCTGTCACAGATGTGTAAGTGAGAAGACCAGCAGTGGACATGCATGAGTCACACTCCCCTTAGTAGACCAAACTGGTCTACCACACTAAGAGAAAGACTTTTTTCCACTTGGTTGTTGGTTTTGGTTTGTTTTTTTTTTCTCCAATAGGTTTCCCACTGGGTGCTTGAATTGATAGTTACAAGACGATCTTCCTCCACCCGCAGCAGGAAATCAAGCACATATTGATTGCCCAACATGACATACATTGCAAAGCTAACAGAAGTAACAAAACAGCTCCTTCTTCCAGTGCAAGAAGATACTAAATGCTGTAGCCTCCTAAACTGCCAAAACCCAGTGGATTGGGATTTAATACCATTTCTAACTGTTTTCATCTAAAGAGGTCAATTTTGATTTACCAATCCATGCAGAACAGCCCAACAGCCCAACCCACTCATCTCACTGGTTCCTCAGGACTGGATAAGAGATAAATTGATATTTTGCTTGTGTGCAATCCCAAGACAAACAAAAATCAAGGGGTTGGGGGGGCGGGGGAAGTGAGTAGAAGAGTTACAGATGTTAGGCAGGCTTTTCAAACCCTCCACATCTCTGATTAGAGACATTCAAAAAGGAAATACTTCCTTAAAAAAAAGCTCAAAACTGCAACAGAAAATAAATCAGTGAAAGTAAGATCAAATTAAAGTTCTTCTTCTAGAAGGGGAAACTTGATTGCTGTGGGATACTCAGAAAATTGCTCAGAGCTGAAGCTGTTCTTATTGTCTAATTTCTGTTTTCTTTCATTTTGCTTTTGTAACATGAGTTTTTTCACCCTGGCGTAGCAGCAAGCTACCTCCCAAGGAGCTGGAGAGACAGTCAAATAACTGGCAATGTTTTACTTTTGATTGAATGTCTTGCTTGAGGCATATTTTCAGGCTTTGGATGAAAGCATGGGAAATTGCTATGATAAGCCTCAGACTTTAAAGTAGTAGTGTAGTGGGGAAGACACTTTGCTATAGCACATATTGTGGAACATTTCAAAGCAACAAGGCAGATCACTATTCTGTTCCTGACAGAAGAAGATTCTGTCACTATATAAGAGATTAACAGAACCCACACAAATATAAAACCCACTTTTAAGGATTTCTATAGTACCAGCCCTAGAAAAGCAACAGTGATTTTGAATGATACCTTCAATTTTCTATATTCTTTGCCAGTTTGCAAAGATTAGACTGTGAAGAACTTTTAGTAGGATTGCTAAAGGATTTTGGTTTGGGTTTTGGGTTTGGTTTTTTATTTATGTAAATGCCATACAGCATTCAGCACTTCGTGACACTGGCCTGTGTTAGTTCCGAAACAGGAGCCATTAACGTCACATTGTAATTGCCCATACTGCAAAAGGCAGAGACCTCACTTGGGCAAATACCTTATCCGTTTCCTGCCCTATATGCAGGTTCCAAAGTCTCCAGCATGACTGATCAAGAGTTAATCATCAACATATTTGCACTGGGAATTTTCAGTCTTTTTCTAGGTATTGTGCTCCTGAATAGAAAGGTGAAATTCCTTACAAGTAAGATGCTTTCCTGGGAACAGAGAGGAGGGCCTCTGATGGTACCTATATACAGTGTACTTTCATTAGAACGCTTCCAAGCAAGCTGGGTCAACCCAGAATGTTGAGATCTCTGCCAAAAGCACATTACACTTTAACTGCAGCAGTTAGCCATCGCCTGGTTGGATAAGACCCATTTCTCAGGAACTTATCAAACATGCAGATAAACATTTGCTTGGATATTTGCTCTTCCACTGCCTTCTTTCCTGAGGGTACTAAGAAAAAAAAAACAAATTGAACTACCAATGGTGTCCTGGCTTCACTGCATTTGGTTCAATACAAAACGTGATATTCCACCTAGATCTCCTCAAATCAAGTAAGAAGTCTTGGCTTACCTTTCTGGTGTTACATCTTCATTGCTGCTCGAGTGTGTTATTTCTAATGTATCTCCATTTGCTCTGTAAATGGAAAAGTCTTCCCTGCTGGTAGATAAATAACATTCCTTTCCAATCCAATCCACAGTCACCTTCCTTTCCAGCAAACAAGACCCAGATAAAGCAGTTCTTTGCCCTGGCTGGAGAGATGCAGTAGAACCAAGGTGTACAATTCCTTCCACTCAGGTGCTTCAAATCTGCTGCACAGCAGCTTGCTGCAGGGAGGTGAGGGAGATTACAAATTCACTGTTAATTTAGCAGACACCCCACAAGTGGAAGCAGCCACAACATTTCTAACACTTGATGCTACCCCACAATCCCCTTTCTTCCATGTCTTCTTCACTTGCCCCAGGAACATCTTGGACAAGACCCAAAAGCACTTAGTGCTTGGGCTGTAAATTATCCATAAAATCATTTAGCTCACCCTCATCCACAACAGATTTTATACTGCATTTTTGACCCGTTTCCCACTGCCCACAGCCTCCCCCTCCCCTAAATTTCCCCCTGGCAACTCTTTCCCAGCAGGCCCCAAATGCCAATCCCCCTCCCTCACCTCCCCATCCATCAGCTCCTTTCCCAGCATCAACATCCCCATCCCCTTCCCCAGCAGCACTGGGGCTGACTGGACAAGCTGGAGGCTATAACATACCTCACCATCCTGTGTGCACACCATTGCTTCCCCAACAGTGAGTCCACCAGAACAAGGCACCTAGGCCCCCTCCAAAACCTTGCTGGCCTGGTTCTTGAGGCGATGTGCTCCACCAACCTCTCCCAGCTCATGGCTGAGCACTAACATAGAAAATATTGTCAAAAGTGAGGCTTTCGTTTTCATCTGTTCCCTCCTTTTGTCCTTATTTCCACCTGTACCCCACACCATCCTGGCACCAAAAGCCTTAAAGAAGGGCTGTAGTTGTGTGATACGCATTTTTACAAGCAGAGAGATGAATATATTTGAGTATAAAGAAAATCTTGGTATATTTAATAGAAAAATAGGCGTATTGGACTATTGGACAAAGGACTACTGGATTTGCCTCGTAGCGATAGGCTCTTACAAGCAAGATGTGGGGATTACGTTGGTATACTCTCAGTTGAAGCATCAGAAAGGTATGGAAAAGGAGAGAGAGTATTTTGGTAGAGCCCAAAAATGCTCAAAGCAACTGCTTCATCAAAATTAAACACCCCGTTGAAGCCAAAGATGGAGAGCTTGAAAAAAATTGTGAATTGTTTCAATGAATGTGAGTATGATTCTAGGTACAATGAACCATTCATCATGAAAAAAATGTCGTTGAGGCTAGGAAAAGTAACACCAGCAAAACATCCGATATTCAACAGGATACTGAAGTAAATTAGAACCATTTTATGACATCTGGAGTATTGGAAATTTGAACAAAGTTGGGCAAAAAAAGGGCTGCATTTTCCTAGTGTGCCAAGGGAGAAGTGTTACACAGAAAGGCATAAAGAAAAAAAACCAACAAAAAAAAAAAAACCCATCAGGCTGATTAAAGGTACCAGAATTTGTTTTTCCAATGTGTATTCCGATGGCTGTATTTTTTTATTGCAATATGAGAAGTATGGGCTGACCAAACTCAGACTGACCAGAGTTTAGATGACAACAAACTTTGAACTAATTATGCAAAAAGCAAGCAAGCACAGCTTAAGCGTTCTTTTTCTGGAGCTCATAAGCTGTTATGGTATGAAGGGTGCTACTTACAGCTTTCACATCTTTCTCAGTCAGTAACTGTTGTCTTGAGAATGGGTTTGCCTTGATTTGTTCATTCCAGACGAACCCCGTCTTACACCGTCCAAGTAGCTAGAGCACCGCTTGGTGCACTCCAAATCCCTCATAGACCAGTCTGAGTTTTTGCTCTTTCCGTAACAAAGCCAGGGCTTGCAACTTTGCACTTATGACAAGAAGCATCTACTTTTTAGACAAAAATGATCTGTCACGGTCCCTCGCTGTGCGTAGCATCACAATCTTGGCTTCATTAAAGCCAGTGTGGGCAGGCAGGTTACGGTATTTCTAATCCCATCAACCTGAAGAAACAAATTTCTGGATACTGTACCACTCAATTTAATCTGTTTGTTTGCTACAAGAGATGATGAATTCAGTGATGAGCTGTGGCAGATTTTCTGTGTCCTCTAAACGGGGCAGATTTCGTGTGTCCCCTTCAATGATTCCAATACAGGTATTGCACTATACAAAAAACCCATGTTTGTTACTAAATGGCAAGGTTTATTTTGAGAATGCAATTAGTATGTAATACCTTGGAAGATGAACAGCTCTTGTAAATACAGAATAAAGGCTCAAGCACCATTGCTCTTCTGTTCCTATATTTGCGTTTTACAAGACACACAGTACTAAACTGCATAACTTCCATAAAAGGTGCTATAACTAATTTAGAAAGACAATGCCTTGACAAATTAGCATTTCAGATTGACATACGTGTGCATGCATGATCATAAGAATTCAAAACAGGAGCCCAGAGAGCCCTGTAACATGGAGTGCGCTTGATCCCCTTCGGCTGTGCTTTGAACTATGAGCCGTACCTGTTTTGTCATGCTGTCCTACACTCCTCTGCCTCAGCTCCGTTAAGGCAGGCCACTAATTTTCTCTAATCAGTTGTGTGAGTGTTAGTAAGCCTTGTCAGCTCATTTACGTCAGTGGACACTAATACAATAGGAAATGAACATATTGATTTCACTCAGATCCCTGGGCAGCCGCCAGTTACCAGCAGATCTCAGCCGAGTTTGAAAACAGCAATGCTCTTGATTGCAAAATGACTTTTTCCCTGCTGCTGCCCTCCCCATGCTTCTGATCAATACATCATTCTGATTCACACACACACATCTTCCTCAGGAGGCATTAAACCAACTAAGTACAATAGCAAGCTCGAAGAAAATGTTGGTATTTATTTTTATGTTGCAAACTAATTCTACATATCCCCTCTCTCAGGATTCATGGAAAAGCTGACTCCTTTCTTAGAAGGCCCTATAAAACCAAGGTAAAGTACAAGATTAGAAAGGTAGCTCCAGTAGAAATGACAGAGGATGAAACTCACTGCATATCACACTGTAAGGAACATGGGGGAATTTGTTTAAACAAGACAGAGGTGAGTTTCCTGGTGGCAAGGAGTTTAATGCTAAAATCTATCAGAACTAATGTGACTTTTATGCCCAGCAGTTACATTATAAATCACTCTTGTTTCACTGTAACTGCTCCAAAATCAAAGTTTTATTATGGATACACACACAGAACGAAATAGCCAGAGTCACTCCTACTCTGACCAAGGCTAGACCAAGCAGAAACTTGTTTTTGTTTTGTTTTGAGATCAGCGTCACAAATAATCTTTCCGTTCTGTCACTAAACCTTTGAATTCCATACATGCTAACATCATTTAAATACGTGATGGCTTTTGCCCATCTGTACAATGAAATTTCTGAGTAGGGTTCCAACATCTCATCTCACATCTTCCAATAGGAAGGAATGGGGGGCAGCAAAACCTATCACTAATGCTTAAGCTTCCTGGTGCTGGCTGGCTACAAGCATAGCTAGGATAATAATTTGTACCCTCCTTCAACCACACATAATACAGTCTTTATTCAGCAAATAGCAAAGTCGTTTCACACCATGCCAAAGGTCAGCTTTTGCTGTATTAATAGCTGCTCTGGGAGGATCAGTGTTGTGCTATCCTACATTTTTTCCAGGGCCTGGAGATGCAATTTCCTACAATCTGCAGGCAATTTCCCACCAATTTTCTTGGGCAGCTAATAGGCTGTGACAGGAGATGGAGCTAGCAAGCAGCAGGCGGCTTCAGAAAAGACAAATTGCATCTCTGCCACCTAACTGGGCAATCTAGAAAGACAGAGTTTATAGCTTTGTAGTGTTATTGGGCCCCATGCTAACAGCAAATCACTCAAGCTGCTATCTGAATTTCATATTCTTTTTTCTTCCGAATTTGTTATCACCACGTATCACCACTTTTTCTACAACCGACAGTTAAACACAGATCGTGTATGATTACTAGTTTAACTGCCTTTTAACTATACAAGCCTTGCTAAATGCTATTCACACTCAGAAACAGAGAAATATACAGTCTCACTGTCAAACACAATGATATTTTTGATTACTTTCATACTTGTCAAGGTACAAAGCAGATGCCTACAAAAAGTGATTGATTTATAACATAAATTCAAATGAATCACACAGTGCAAACTATAGGAACATTTTAAAAAGCCACTACCATGAGCACACCTATTGTGGCAAGAAAGTCCCACTGGTCATATATAGTACAAAATGAGAGCACAAAAAGAAGCCAAATATGACCAGTAAGTTCTCCCTCTACTCTAACAGTGCTTGAAACCTAAAAAGTTGAACTTAACAGTACACAATCAGTCCAAAACCATCCATACAACCGTTTAACTTAGAGATTTAAAATTATTTAAAGTTAGTAAAACTATTAAACCTCTAAGAACGCATCACCATATCCACTTTAGTAGAAATGAAACAGATTTAAAGCTGCTAACCTTCACCTAAGAGATATATATAGATATAAAAAAAAAATTAATGAATTAAAGAAAATTATTCAAAGGCACATAACACTAGCAACTATTGCAAGTTGTATCTGTCACCGTACTTCCCCTTACTATTATAGCAAACCCAGGGGATAAATACTGGAACAAGTTTCTGAAGGCATGGAGATTATTAAAAACAACCAACAATATTAATGAGATTATTATAATTAGTAAAATTTGCAAGGTTAATACTTTCCCCTCCCCCCTAATAAGAATAAATTAGGTAAACCCAATCCAATCTAAATTATTGCTGTCCACTGGGAGACAAAATTAGTACTGAGATGTATAAAATTTTACTATAATTCAACGTTAAGGATTTTTTAATTACTTAAGTAATGAAAAAAAGTAAAATTACAGTGAACAAAGTGTTGAAATATTCTATCATGCAATTTGAAACTCTCACATTTAAACCACTTGTCATTAATATCCCCATTTCATAGTTGTGGTTTTTAATAAGTTACAGCTAGATAAAATACTGAAGAATCTGGAATAATTATAAATAGACTACCAGGTCAATAACTTGCACTCAACAAAGAAAAGTGTCTACATAAGCAAATAAAAAGCTATGAAAACCACTCAAAAAACAGAAGTACTTCCTTAAACAGATTCACTGATAAAAACACAAAGGAGTATCAGGACTTGAGAATCTTGAGTTTAA
>VZTU01019326.1:43725-156898 GCA_013400835.1 Zapornia atra | reverse complement strand
CCAGTATAGGTTGGGAACTGGCCCATTGGAGAGCAGCGTAGATGGGAGGGACCCGGGGGGTCCTGGGGGACAGCAGGATGACCATGAGCCAGCAATGTGCCCTCATGGCTAAGAAGGCTGGTGGCATCCTGGGTGTGGTTGTTAGGTTAAGGGAGGTCCTTCTCCCCCTCTGCTCTGCCCTGGTGAGACCGCACCTGGAATATTGTGTCCAGTTCTGGGCCACTCAGTTCAAGGACATGGAACTCCTTGAAAGAGTCCGGTGCAGGGCCACCAAAATTATTAAGGGAGTGGAACACCTTCCTTATGAGGAAAGGCTGAGGGAGCTGGGCCTCTTTAGTTTGGAGGAGACTGAGGGGTGCCTTCATCAGTGCCTATAAATATGTAAAGGGCAAGAGTCAAGAGGATGGAGCCAGGCTGTTCTCAGTGACGGCCAGCAATAGGACAAAGGGCAGAGGGTGCAAGCTGGAGCAGAGGAAGTTCCATGTGAATCTAAGGAGAAACCTTTTCACTGTGAGAGTGACAGAGCACTGGACAGGCTGCCCAAAGAGGTTGTGGAGTCTCCTTCTCTGGAGACTATCAAACCCACCTGGACACATTCCTGCGGGATTTAGTCTGGGTGATTCTGCTCTGGCAGAGGGATTGGACTATATGAGCTTTCAAGGTCCCTTCCAACTCCTAATGATCTGTGATTAAACTCTGGATCAACAACTATGTTACAAGTAATCATTCTAGGCAACATACAAACAAACCCAAAGATGACAGTGGTGTCAGAACTGACTGAGGCCACTGGTTTTGACCCAGCCCTGTTGCTGCCCCACTACAAGTAGCCTTGTGCTAAGTTTTCATCCATCTAAGACATTTTCGTGCTCTGTAGTTCTTGCTGGCCCTGTTACCCACTGCTGGCATATCCTTGCTTTGAAAGTCCAACGAGGGATCCATTCTGCTAAAAGTTCCCAAGAAAACATGTTGGGATGAGGCCATCCCTGCCCTGAGGAAGGCTGTGAGCCCAAACCCTGTCTTTTCCAGCTCTTTAGTAAAAGCAATTCCCTTGTCCTGTTGCTGTTGTCTCAGACAGACCAGATGCCTGACATTTTGACAATTAAATTTCATTAATTCATATCACTGACTTAGACTGCAAGAGTCATGTACTTTTTAACACATGAATAATTCCATACAAAATGCTTCAAAATTAGCCAGTTTGCAAATCCCAGGCACTCAATGATTAGGGGACAGCAGACTTCACTTCATTAAATATTAATCGGTCCAGCTCATGCATATCCATTCTGATACAGCTTCTCATTATACCAACACACTACACTTTTTCCAGAGTCCCTGCAAGGAATTGCTATTCCCAAAGAACAGCCCTGAAAGACATTAGGTCTGCCAGGAAACTGCTCGTGATATTTCATTCTCATACAAAATGTATTGTATTGCCCTTTCCTAATCCAGCCCTTTAATTCTGTCTTGACAACAACATGACTTGTTTTAAAAAAAAAAAATCTTGTTGTGACCTTAATAACGACAATAAAACAAAAATAATAATCCTTGGAGAGAGAAGAAAAAGCTGCAGCAGCAGTTTTGTCAGCTAACTTGGATGTATAGAAAATGGTGAGGAATAAAAGAAATGCAGGTGTGCACTCATCTGCTCCACAAACGGTTTTTTTAAGTACATAAAGACAGATGCACTTTCTGCCTTTTCCCCTGTACTGCTCTCTGTTTTGATGACAGTAAGTGAGAAAGGCTTCAGGTAGAAGGCAATCCTTGGGACTTTTCAGGTTTCTTGGTGTTACGTGCAACACCAGCCTGTGTTTCATAAAAATATGCTGCAGAAAGGCCTGGTATGTTGATCCATTTGCAGTCTGAAAACAAAGGGGGCCGGGAGTATAATTCAGTTTTAGCTTCAAACACCTACATTCTCTGAGGGCCTTCTAGGACATTGAGAACTGCATTTGTCTTGCTCAAGCGTCCCATAAAACAACATGGCTGTGATTCATAAGTCCTGTCCTACCTTTATGTCTAATATCCAGCTACAACCGTGACTCTGGGGTGGGTTATAAGAAGTATTCCCAAGGCAGAACCAGAGACCCCAGCCTATTTCATGGTGACCAGCCCAATCTATGCAGTGTGTGTCTCAGCAGTGAGCTCAGCCCCGGCCACGTCCCAGCCTCTCCTGCAGACACCGTGCTCTTCAGCCTCAGTCCAATGATTGAGAGTCACAGGACAGAAAGCATCGTTGATATTTATCACCTATAAAATGATTGAACAATTGGCCATTTTGCACAGAAGCCTTCGGGACTGCCAACAAGTGTCCTAAAAGCCAGAAAACTGCCTGGACAGGCATGAAGAGCTCTCCTCCAAACTGCACTTATGAGCTGCATGGCCACAGACCTTGCCAAGCATAATTCAAATACAGAGGTGCCAAACCAAGCTGACCTGGCAGCCAAAACAAAGCTGGCTAATTCCGCATCCCCATCAGAAATGGATCCGTCTTTTCCCAGGTAGGTGAGAAAAAAAATCATCTGCCTGCACTGTGAAAGGTTGTGGGGAGCAAGAGACAAAACTTTCCAGTATCAGGTGAAGCACCTCATTTAAAGGGTCTCTCTCCCAATAATTCAATTTGCAGGTGCCAAACTGCTTCCTTCGTAACCTCTGCTAGAAATAATTAGACAGCATTTAAAGCAGAGCCTCTGATTTCCCTGAGCTCACGTGGTGCTTTCACCCAGGATGGCAATTCTGCAATTTCCATAGGTGGATATTTGCTTGGCGGCTAACAAAGTCAAGGCAGTGTTATTGAAACCACAGGGCATTAGTTACAGGGCTAAGGAAACAAATCTCACAGCATAATCCTGAGGTGCCTTTCATGTCCTAATTAAACCTATATATAGAAGCCGCAGGCAGGAAAAAATTACAGGAAAGGTTTCTGATCTGCTGAGTATTTTTCCATCCTTTCCCAACTTCCCCCACCTCCCTTAACCCAAAAAGGGGCTGAAAAAGATCCCTCACATTGATTTTGATGGAGAAAGAGAAAGAAAAATACCAGACAGATAGAGATCAGCAGCATTTCCATTCCCTGAGCCCTGCCTAAAAGACAGCCTTGCCAACACTCACTGATAAGACAGACTTCTGCCCTGATAAGGCAAGGCCAGCCCAAGGCACTCACAAGTGGTGGAGCACAGAATTGTAGGCATCATTTCTTTTCTCTTTTTCTAATTGCAAGGCAAGGCTGGGCATAGGACAATAAACCTGAGGGGCGAGGGAAATCACAAAGGCTGTGGGAGAGTTCGTATTCAGCCAAGGGTGGGAGGGGAGAGGGTGAGCCTCACTGCCTCTCAATCTCAAGTGTCATTGCAGACAGATGAAGGAGGAGGGTAAAAGCCTGCTGTATCTTTTGCCACTTAGCAGAGCCATCAGACTTATGGGTGACACTTTGCAGAGGCTGAGGCTATTTCACTGGGGTCAGAGCTGCTAGGACAGCAAGGCCAGCCCAAAATCCTGGTGTCTGCTGGGGCGTGGTGTTGCTCAAGCTGTTAAACTTTCACATTTTGCACAAACAGCCCTTTTTCTTGTAATTTGCCATCTGCATCTAGAGCTTTCCTCCACAGTGCAGCACACACATAGGGTCTCATGGAAGGAGCAGAGGGACATGCAGTGAGGTTGTATTTCCAGGCTTAAGCAACATGGGGAGACTGAAGTTAGTTTAAATGGCAAATCCTGAAGAAAAGAATCACAACTCCAGCTGAAACCTCTTCTAATCATGTCAAACACCATCCAAAACCATTTATTGTCACTTGGAAGAAATCTATCTGCTTTAGAGGATCTTTCACTAATGGTCACAATGCATTTTGGGGTCTCACTTCAGGTGGGAGCTCCCTGGGTTATCCATGCTGTGGCAGACATAGAGGTGACATCCTATTTCATCATGCATGGGCTGTCTAAGACCTCTTGCTTCTTTCTTTTATTTCCCTCCACAGGGTCCACTTTGGAGCTAAAAGCCAGGGGTTTCTTTATCCCTAAGGTAGCAGAATGAAGGGCTGAGCCTGTTGACGAGGAGGCGGGCTGAGATGTTCATTATCACCCTGTCCATGCCAAAGGAGCCCCTCCCACAGCAGGGATTATTCTATAATTAGCTTAGAGAATAAAATACTTTTAATTAAAGACTGAAATTCAGCAGGCCATCTGGCTGGTTTTATTTGCAAGCAATAGGCATCTTCTGCTGGCAGCAACATTTTTCCTGGTTCCTTGCTCTAACCCTCCAAGGATCTCTCTTGGGCAGAAACCAGGACTGAGCATGTGAGCTGGAGCCAAGACAACACATCCACACTGCCCAAGACAGTACACTGCAATTTGATGGTTATTTGTGGTGGTTTAGCCCTGGCTGGAGGTCAGATGCCCGCCAAAGTCACTCTATCGCTCCCCCTTTCAGCTGGACAGAGAAGAAAATATATATTGAGAGGCTTAGGAGTCAAGATAAGGACAGGGAGAGATCATTCGGTCATTAACATCACGGGCAAAACAGACTCAACATAGAATTAAAAAAAGACCATCTTATTTCTTACACACACACTGAAAATGGGAAAATAAAAACAAATCTTAAAACACCTCCCCCCACCCCTCCCTTCTTCACAGACTTAACTTTATTAATGATTTCTCTTCCTTCCTTCCCTCCAGGTGTCACAGGGGGAGACAGGGATGGGAGTTTCAAGAAACCCACCCAGGAAATCTCAGCAGATAATGTTGCCATTCATTCCTGGATGAGCCCTTTGCTTTGCAAATACTCAATAAGCTTCAGAAAAGTCATAAGCACATCTGAAAATTGCCTGTCTTGCACAATTGTAGGAGGTAAAGCAGGTTGGATAGCTGCTGACTGGGAGGTCACCTTGGCCAACCTGCAAAAAGATGCAGGAGCCAAAGAGGGTTCTACAATTACATAACACTTTTAAGCCCTCACTGCATTTCCCCATATACGCCATAGGATTTCCAAATCCCATGGAATAAGCCATTTCTCTTTTTTAATACCCTTTCTGTAACCACTACCTTGTATTCCATACTCATTTGAGCAGAGGTGAAAGAGCATTTCATGGTCTTGCAATGAACACAAAAAAGACATTTCCATTTTGACAATACTGATATCTTTCACGTCAATCAAAAGCTGATAAAGTATTTTGACATTTCCAAAATTCTTTTTTTTTTTCCCCAATCCCTCAGAATTTCCCTTTATTGCGCTTATAGAATAAGGCATATTCAACTTGACTATGGACAAAAGAAAACAGAGAAATGCTAGAGTAAATCCCCAGTCTGAGGTTTGGATCTCACAAGAATGCCCACAGACACCTTGTAGCGAGGGGAGACCTTACTAACAGACTCTCTTCTGGTCCAGGCACATCCACCCTGACACACATTCAGTCCCTGCTACTCCCAGAATGAAAACCAGCTCATTTCGTGTACTGTATCAAGTCCACACACAAGCTGTTGACCAGGGGATCCAAAGCATCTCTTATTCATTCATTATATTCACGTGAATGTATCCAGGTCCATTCAGCACCAAAGTCACCTACACAAGGAGCAACTCCCGGACTAGAAGTCTGCACCGTGTCATACTGCCAAGCCCTACCACCCAGCCTCATCCCTCTTCTTTGTCCTGCTTCTCACCTCTTGTATCCAAAGTCTGTCATTCTGGAGGAGATTTCTCTTGGGGAGGGATGAAGCGAAGCATCCCACACAGATCTGAACCATCTCTGAAACTCTTCACAATATCTGTCACCCAGACTTAGAGGCATCCAGCAGCTTTTCAGTGCCAAAAGATAAAAACAAGAATCAGTGTGCCAGTGATGCCTGAACTGAAACAGGCATCATAAATACATTCAACCCATTTCAGATGGCCAGCTAATGTACAGGAAACACACTCTGCTTATTGTGAGAAGACAAGGGTAGGGAGCAAATCCATCTGACGAATCATCTCCACGCATCACTTGAACAGCTCACAAAAACATCGATCACACCAGGCAGGCTTTCAGACAGACATTACTATTTTGTGTGTTTTAGAAGCACAGCTGCTAATCTTTATTCATTTATTTATTTTCCTTGCGAAGGAGAACAATTAATTTTTAACCAAACCATTATTAGCTTTCAGCACCTAATCCTCAGATCGAAAACTGCTCCCAGAGTAATATGAGGGAGGAGTTACGAAACACACAATAATGAGAAAATCAGACAGTCAGTGACTTATTCAGGCTTGAAACGAATGATCCCCCTCCGGAATTGAAGAGCTGGTACCGACAAGACAGTAAAGGTATGAAAATAAAAATTAAAAAAAAAAATTAAAAGACAGTGAAAGCTTTCCCTGTTGAGAGGGGTGTTTGCGGAGCACTTTCCACTGTCTGTCACAGTGACAGCTTCAAGAATCAATAGGAAAAATGGGAAAATAACATGTCAAGATACTTTTTGAGACCAGTAAGGCTTACAGGGAAATTCCTTCGCAAGCAAAGAACAAATATTTATTGCCCTTGCTTTACATCTTCTGCCCACTCCAAGGCACAAAGGGTTCTTGCTCAGATCTCTATAAACAAGAGCTGACATAAATCCTCTGATCTTTTGCACAGGTTTAGATCGGTGCTGAAAGTCACCATAAAAATTCTCCTTCTTTCTTCATTTGAGGGCATTAAAGGAAGATACCAGCATTAGAATTGAGGGGAAAATGTAATTGGGTTATGTTTTGTCACAAAGCTTGCTGAGATTCCAAGCCAAGGGTATGGAATGCCAAAGATGCAAGTGTTGGTCCATCTAAAACCACATCTCCAGCCTGAGAATCTGATCCAAACCAAGACATGGAGAGATGCTGTGCAGATCTAGTCCAATCAGAAGGTTGCGGTTCTGACGAATCAACAATATGTTCTACCCTTACAGTGGAAAGCTCAGAAAAAAATCAGTGCCCAAATGAAGTTTTACTTGTATTTAAGTCCATGGGCACAGTGTGGAACTGGAGACCCATAGGAGCTGACATAGAATCATAAAATGTGTTAACTTGGAAGAAACCTTTAAAGGTCACCCAGTCCTACCCCCCTGCAGTAAGTAAGCAGTTTCTGACAAGTTTTTTCTTCCCACAACCCGTGGCTGCTGAGTTCCTTCCCCATTGAAGTGAGATCTGTAGAGGGGAGTTCAGCCTCATGGGTGTTCTTTAAACTTCCTGGTAAGGTGCAAATCTTGTGTACCACCTAGGCACACGCTTGTAACATGGCTTCTTGGTACAGGCAAGTCTATCTACGCTTGAAACATTTACGATTTCCCCCTTTTGCTTCTGGCCAGCATGACCCCACTTGCTGATTGCTCCTCCCAGTCATGTCTGATAAGCTTTGCTTCCTTCTTCCT
The DNA here is from genome assembly GCA_013400835.1 of Zapornia atra. NCBI lineage: Eukaryota > Metazoa > Chordata > Aves > Gruiformes > Rallidae > Zapornia > Zapornia atra. The sequence continues at coordinate 149,533 of VZTU01019326.1, read as the reverse complement.
GCCAGGTCCCCTCAATGCTCCTTCGTTTCTCTTTGCAGACACATTCACTTTGCAAGGACACTCACGTGCACTGAAAAATACAAGTTTCTTTTTTGTTTTTGTTGATTTTCCAAGGGGAGGGAAATCTCTGGAACATCAAGCTGCAGCTGGAAAGGTCACGGCTCAATGGGTTCCTTTCACAATTGTAGAGGTGATATGAGACAGTGACTTGCCAAATGCATTCAACAAGTCGTCCCATTTGCTGAGCCCCTCATCCTTATGAGAGACAGGAAAACAGGTACCTCTTTGCACCCTTGGTATATCTGATTTGGAATGCTCTCTACTGTCAGCCTCCTATTTCTGCATTGACCTCTCAACATGGTCACAATATGATGTCTCCCATGGTGAGGTGGATGAACCAGAGAGAGAGAAGCATTTTTGTATTGGGACTGTAGCCTTGCGTTGTGTGGGCTTTGTTTTAGAAGACAACTGTTTGATAAGAAGATGTCTTAGTTTGCTAAGCAGATGTCTCTTCAGCTTCATCACCTGCAGATGACCGATTTAGGGGAGAAGATGAGGCAGCAGGGGGCTCTTGCAGTGGGGAGTGGCATTGTTGAATGCTTGGAGCTCATCAGATGAAGACCAGCCTTTGCTCCAGACCTCAATTTCAGATACAGTTCTACCAGAAAAACACTTTCCTCACTTCCACCTCCCACAGATGCCAGACCACTGCCACAGCTCTGACAATATGTTAGTGGAGGAAAGTAGCCCCCACCCCAATTAGGTTGGCGAAAACCTGTGACAGCCCTGATGAGAAACTGCTACTTAAGTCCTATTTATTCCACTGCAAAACCCACCATCGTTTTCATGGCACTTTCAGCAGCTCTGCAGCATTCAGATTTGCCTCCACGTAGTGGAATAAATATGAGAAGTGCACTCAGGAACAGGACCTGCATCCCATTGTGTATTACTGCATTTGCTCATGTCACAAATTCAGGCTGGGAGGACTGAGTCATCCTCCTCATCTTGGCTGCCAAACACAAGCTGAGGGATTTTGTCCATTCATTTCTCCTATAAACTCCTGGTTATTTTTTCTTCTCTGGCAGCCTGCTTCAGAGGGTGCGTGTGTTGCAGGTGCGATGCTGCTGGCGGTGCAAGGTGCCTGCATATGTGTCAGCACATAGCATTGGTGTCCTAGCTTCAGATGCAGAATGGCAGTGAATGGAGCAAGAGGAGTGAGGCAGCTCACCAGCCACATGAGCCTGTTGCGGTTACCTAGATGGAGGTGTCTAGCCCTATATTTGCTGGAACAAGGTACTCAGACTGTCTCTTTTGAAGAGTGTAATATTTCCACTAGTCCTATATGATATTTTCCAGCCCTAGGGACCTCGCAGATAGCTTGCAGCACCTCCAACAGCAATTTCCACCTGTGTTTGGGCAACTGAACTCAACATATGTTTTACACAACATCTATTGAAGCTATATGGCACCAAGGAAGCATTCTTGATCCAAAACAATAAGAGATTTTGCTAAAATACTTCCATTTTCTGCCAGATACTCTAATTCTACATCAGCACCCTCCCAATCTCAAAATGTGGCATAAGAAGACACCCTGTTGCCCTGGTTCCAGACATGTGTCCCCACTTTCCAGTTATTCTCTGGCCTCGCTGTACCTCAGACAAAACCACAGGAGACATGGGACGGTTGCCTTTTTGGTTTGTGCTCCACAGCTTCCAAGCTGCTGAAGTTTTTGGTTGTCATGCAAGGAACATCATCATGCTCAATGGTTTGTGGGCGGCTGTCTGGAAGCAGAGTGGAAGTTGTTTGTTGAATATGTGATGAGGATTATGTATGTATGCAGTTCACACAGAGATTGGCTGCGCTTGGCATCTTACAAAGATGCAACCTCCTTCTTTGTCTCATTTTGGTTTCCTTAAGCACAGGAGGGCCCTTCCCCCACCAAACCAAGAAATCAGGATTCATCATCCCCTTCTCCACCCTCTCCATCAAATTGAGGCGACTGATTCAAGTCACAATATTTTAGAAATCATAATCGACTCTGGATGTCTTTTCAAGTTGCTTCTTGATTTTCTAAGCTAGGAAAAGCAAAGATTTAAAACTGAACTGCAAACACAAGATATAACCCCCTTGCTTCAACCCATACTGGATTTCCAGCATCATCCCCAACTGGTTTTTGATGGGACCATTGAGATTCAAGAAAGGAAGCAACACATTTAATTCTGTTGTCTGTTCTCAGTGTTACAGTCTGACATGTCAGAGCAGCCTTGCAACAAAAATAGCAATGACAGACATTGAAGCTTGAGGCTCCCACCTCCAGACTAGCAGGGTTAAGGCATGCCTGCACCCATCACCCAGGGTTTCTGAAGAACGCTTCGGTTCCCAGATAGTTGGCAGGAAGAGGGAAGTACTTTTTTTCCTCAAATCCATAAATCAGTCTAAACTTGCAGAGCTAGACCGGCACACCTGAGCCATCCTGCCAATAAACTTCACAATGCACTTCTTTTGTCAAAATTCCCTTTCATTTGGGAGCTGGTTTATTCCCATGTCTGTATGTGTATTTGTTATTAGAAAGGGAGACAGTATCTGCCCTGCCCCTTTCCTTCCTCCAGCCCAGATGGTGCTCACCTCCCCCCCACACATTCGATGTACCTCGACCCACACACTGTGCGAGGACCCCTGCTCCCCCGTCTCCCATTCGGCTTCACAAATCCTTCATACATCCTTCTTTGAACTGGGCTTCTAGGCAAGTGCTTGCTACAGAAGTGTTGGCTCTGGATGAAGAGGCGAGGAGGTTGAGCCTTCACTGGGGAGCACAGGGAAGGAGAAAGAAAGGCAGTAGAAAGGCAAGGTAGGGAGGATGTATTTGTACTTTTGCCTGCAAGTTTCTGTTTGGTTAACCATCAAGAGCTTGTCAATAGAAAGGTAAAGGGTTTTTCCAGTAAACCATCTGCGTATCCACTACAGAACAGGAGTCCAAGTCCTCTTTCACACAGCAAAGCCCTTCTACCAAAAGACACTGAGGCAGTGGAGCACCAGAAGCGTAGCTGTACTCACACCCTTGGCCCTTCAATCTGACTCAGCAACAGAGGCAGGGAGAAAACCTCTGAGGTGCCTTCAGAAACTCAGATTCATATTTCAAGCAAAACTTCTGAAGGGTGTTTCAGGGAGGAAGTGGATCTTGCTAGGGCACAGGAATTATTTTGGCAGCTTTGGGCATGAGGAACACTAACCCCTTCCACCACTTCAGCTGCTTGCTGGGGAAGGGGGCAGCTGGTTGCTGTCGGAGATGTGCAGTGTCCCCCAACAGAACCATAGTGGAATAGTTACTCCATCTCTTCTGTTTCCTTCTTCCTTTTCATTTAGCTTTTCCTGCAGGTTTCAGTTTCTCACATAGTGTGCTATAAATGACCACTTGGGGCTTGAACATGTTCTCTGTAATTGTATTATCTCAAAAATAAGAGTCAGAGGTTGCCTTCGATTTTTCTTTTAAAATCTTTTAAGAGAGAGCTTCCTCTCTCACAAAAACACTGGTCATTTTTTTCCCCTTAGAATATTAACTGGGTTATTTCCAGACTCATCCTTTGATGAGGTTTCAATCCTCTGTACACTTCTGAGGAAGAGATGCTGCCAGTCTTTAAAAGATCTCCAATGATAGTTATTTTTTGTATTTGCAGAGTAGCAGAAAAATATGCTTGTGTGACACGAGAAATAAAATACTTTTCAGTCCGTTAGTAGCTACGGACATTGTTAGGCAACATCTGATATGAACAAAACTGTATTTATATAATTTCAAATTGATAATGCAAGATCATTTTTATTTAGGAATCTTCAAAAAGCTGGTCAAGGAATTCTCCAGCACATTGATATCTTCTATGGGGAACTTGCAGAAGTTGATGGAGCATTGTACAGAGAAGACAAGCAAGATGTCCCAGACCACAACACATTCTCTAAACAGGTGCTGGTCAAGGACAAAATGATGGGAAAGTTGATCAAGGGATTCAGTTAAGTGGGAACTAATTGACTGATGTTGTCTCTGGTCAAGTGGATTTTCAGTCTCACATATACGTTTGATAAAAGTACCTGATCTGATATAGTAGATTTTTATTTCTGAAAGTCCTTTGCCTTAGTACTGATTAGAAGATTAGACCTGACACCAAAAATTACTCTGTCTGCCCAACTGGACTGAGAAAAGATATTAGCCTCCCTGACAAAGCCTGGCTTGCTAGTGCTAACGAAGCAGATGAATAAAGAGCTGCCAGGAGGAAATAACCTTTGGGCGGAATGTTTCTGGTGGAGTCTGCAGAACCACAACCAGATGCTGCCCTCCCGTTTCATCACCAACACTGAAGCAGTTGGAAAAATCACATGCAATAAAGTCATGTGCAAAGCTTGATAAATTGGTGAATAGCAAAGACAAGAAGACAGGCCAATGATTACAAGTCCCCTATACAATCAGCCTGTTCTAATCCACCTGTTTATACCTCTTCCTCACTTTCATCTCTCCCCAGAAACAAAGCTCTGCATCAAAGGACAAGCCAGACCGACCTATGGGGGGTCTGTATCCTGGAATTTGACAGCTCAGAGAATGAGCATCAAACAAAGCCTTCCTGAAAGGGCTGGAGGTAACACATATCTGCATTAGAGACAGAAATGCCCAACTAATAGATGTGTGCTTCCCTGGCTCTGCCTACATGGACAGCTCAGGTGTTGCTGGTGTTTGTGATCTTTAAGAGAAGGTGAAAAATTAGAAGGGACTGAGAGCAGAGACCGGGGGTGATTTGAGACCTAGAGAAAATGCCATAGCATGAGAGATTTAAAAATCTCAAACTGGTTAGCTGATCAAAAAGGAAAAGAGAAAAAAAAAGGAAAAAAGTCAGATTGAAAGTTGATTTGATCACAGTAAGTGTCTCCCTGCAGAGAAAATACATGGTACTCAAGGGCTCTTGAAAGTAGAGGAGGAGGAATCAGTGGTGAAGATCTGAACCAGGGCAGCTTTGCATTGGAAATAAGGCACAATTTTTTTCCTGCAATGAGTGTGACTAATCTGTGCAACAAGGCACTATCCACTCTTCTGTTGTTTCCAGAGCAAAGCTGGATGTCTTTCTAGCAAACAGGCTGTGTCCAGCAGAAATGATCAGGCTCAAGAGCTTAATTATGTGAGAACCGAAGAGTGGCTTTAAAGTCCCATCTACATGCAACAGGCTCCAGTGGAACTGGAAATCATGAGCTCAGCTATGAGAATGACCCCATGGCTGGAGCAGCCCAGAGCTGGAATTTGTCCAGGAGAAAGACAGGGTCCTCAGTACATGTGCTTTGTCCAAATGTAGCCTTTCTGCAGAAAAAAAACCCACCCAAAACAAACCTTTAAACCCTGTTAAAATATTGTGGGGTTTTTCCTCCAAGCAAACAGAAGTGTCATATTAGACCACTGATCTGTGCTGCCGTGGTCCAGGTCACAGGGAACTGGATGTAGATGTGTGCATCTCCTCCAACAACTCTGAGGGGAGCAGGACCCCAGCTCCTTTAGCTTCCTCCTCAGAAACATGAAGTTATTCCCAGATTTATACTCACATAATACACACACCAGGTTAACTCCTGCAGAGCAAGTACCATCCCGGTGGGGAACACACCGCAGCCCGGTCCTGCAAATGACTCAGCCTGAGTGGGAGAATGTGCTGAGTAAATGGCACTGGGGGGATGACTCACAGCACAGGAACTGGGGGATGTCTGCAGGTCTGAAGGCAGCAAAGCAATGCGCCATTCCCAGCGCTGGTGGATGATATGACTCAGGCACAACTTCACCTTTTTCATCCATTAATGAAAAGTAAAAGTGGGTCCGGTTTGAAATACCATGGGCAGCCCTGACACAAACACTGGTTTAGCTTGGTGCAGCTCCTGCAACCGTGTTTTTGCTGCTCCTCAGGGTATTTCCCTCTGCCTTTTTGGAAGTGGCAAGGGAAGTCTGCAGCCTCTACCCAGGGCAGCTACTAGACTTTGTCTGTTTAGAGGGAAACATTGCTCCTCTCCATGCATCACTTCCCTAACCCTAACCCTGCGGCACACTAGGGACTGCCCAACAGCCTCTCCCAGTCCCGAGGACTCTGAACACTAAAAAAAGACGTCTGCAACTCCTGCAGTGAAAGCAAGTTCATCAGATACATGCTGGAAACAGCATAAAACTTCACAAAGGAGCTAATAATATGCCCACTTCCAGAGTGCTGTGCAGTTCAAATGAAATCTTGCTGACTAATTAAAAGCCCTTCATCCATCTCAAACATCCTGGAATTGTTTTTCTCCCTGACTGAATTATTTAAGAGTTCATTCTCCCAGGTTTCAGAGTGACTGTTTTAGTGTTGCATTACTGCAAGTTCAGAGCAGTGAAAACCCTTTGGCCCCTCGGGATCCTTGTTTGTGTGATAAAGCAATACAGAGATGCTGTTGCTCTGCGTTCAGACAACTTCCTATGGTGAAACCGGTCACTGATCCTGGAAACCAATAAAGCCTTTAAGGGCAGCTCTCCTGCACTCATGCGGGCAGACATACATGGAAGACCATGAGGGAATGGGGTAACTCAAAGCATCAGTCCATTCTCCCATCCACTTGACAAAGTAGACCCAGAAATTACACCTCTAACAAAACCAAGAGCCTCATATGGGACAGGGAGCGAGCAACATGAGGAGGAGGCAGGAGCTGTTTGACTAGGCACAGCCACCATGCAAAATAACCCTGGCATCAGGCAGCTCGGGGGACTTGCAGAATACCACAGGAAGACCCTCTGCTAAACTGCCTCAGTGGGCTCCCTGGTTGGTCTCCTCCACATCTCCAGTTGGTTTTCAATCATTTAGGAGGTGGCAGCTGGACACAGCAGGACAATGAGGACTGTCAGGGTTGGCTAAAGTCCCCAACAAGCCTGTTTCGGAGGTCTGGAATCCAGCCACACCTGCTGGTGTGCAACGGTACCTTTGGTTCCATGCAGCCTGCTCAGGGGATGCCTCCCTCTCCAGGGCAGAGCTGCACGGAGGGCTTTACAGACTGCTGCAGCAGACCCATCTATGGGGAAATGAACATCTACATTTATGCTTTAAGATGTATCTTTACCTCTGGCTAAACTTCTCACTAGCCTATTTTCCCTAAGTCTATTTTAAAATCCTCCCCTATGCCTTTTTTTTTCTTCCACTTTTTTGGTAGGCTTTGACCCACTGTGATGGTTTTGGCCCTGGCTAGAGGCCAAATGCCCACCAAGCCGCTCTCTCACTGCCAGAGGAGAAACAGGCAGAGCCACGGTGGGTTGGAATAAGGACAGTTTACCACCAAATATCAAAGTGAATACAGAACAATAACGGCTAGTTAACACAAACACCCAGTGCTCACACAGAGTACCTTATTGACCCACGATTACAGATGGTTGTCCAACGGTAAGAACCGACCTGACGTCCCAGCCACACTCCAACTGTCCTAGAGGCAAAAAACAGCCCCCACCCTTCCCCAAACAGCTGCTTTTATGGGCAAGTGGTGTCAGGTGATGTGGAAAACAACTCCGGCTACCTCAGCTCACCTGGGCTGACTCAGCTCCCCTGTGTTGGCTGATTGGGGAGGTCAACCCTTGCCTGGCCAGAACCAGGACACCCACCAACAGGCAGACTGGGGCATTAAATTCAGGCAAAGCTCCCCACCTCCAGCAAAAGACAGGCTTGCTTTATTGAAGAGAGAAGCACTTTCCATCTGCTTAGCTTTTTGGCCCGTGAATTATGTCTTCAGAGCACATATTTCCTGGGTCAGGTGAGTCTGTGCCAATGGCAAGGAATGATGCTTCCAAAGTACTTTAATAATGTGGATAAATGATTGAACAAGGCATTTCACATGAGCACTATCACTTTGCCTGTCTCACATTCACTCTGGAATTGCTAATCATGGTACATCAAATGCAATTTCATTTCAATTACAATCTCTCTGATAAAGCTTATGGTTTCTTTCCCCATCCCCCTTTGAGCACCCTCGTGCACTCATGCTCTCACACACACACCACAGACAGAAAGCCCTTCCAGAAAGGAGAAGATCCAATATATTTCTGTTGCATTAACAAAGGCTTTGTGCTGGCATTATCTCCCCTCTGTTCATACATGGCATGTTGAGAAAGTAAGATTATTAATCGAATATTGCTCATAACATTAGGAGTCAATAGATTCCCATGGGAAGGAGACACAGTTCTGACTTCAATCCAACACTGTGGAGGAATCAGAAGGAAGAACATTCCTTTATTTGACTGGCAGTCAGCTTGGAAAGCTGCAGAAAATTGTCTTGATTTCACTGAGGCTGTAGAATCATTATGAAGGCTCTGGCTAGAACAAATAATAGGTGCCCAGATATTCTGCAAATGGCATCTGCAAGTCTTCACACATTCACCGGAAGCTGGGAGAGTCAAGGAAAGAAAGAAGTGTTGGGCATCTGCACAGCTCCTTGGCAGTCTGGAGCTCGAAGCCCAGAAAACTGGAAGCAGGAGGCAAGAATGCAGTGAGCAAGGGCAGGCAAAGGATGGAGAACTGAGGGGAAGAAAGTCTGCAAAGGACCAGAGGGGAGGAGGTCATGGCCAGTGGCAAAGAGATGTCATTTTTTCCTTAGCTTTGTTGTGCATGGATCACAGCCTACTCTTTTTAATAGCCAGACAAACTTTGAGATCTCACTCTGATATCCCCTTATCCTCTAGCACAGATCTAACACATGCGCAGACATATAGGCGTAAATTTTGTAATTAATTCCCACGTTTAGGAGCTTTGACTCCAGCACTTCTGATTTTGCAGTTTCTTCTGTCTACTCTAGAAACCCAGTTCACTTTGGAATGGAACAAGAGATGTGGAGAAGACAAATGCAGAAATTAGCCACACAGTCCTTAGACTACGGGAGATCAGAGCCTCCCTACAAAGAACAAATTATGGCTGGTGGCTTCATAGGGGCAGAGATTCAGGCAGCTTCCAAGGAATGTCACATCCAGGGTTATTTTCATTTCAGTTCCTTTTTGATTTACTGCAACTGACTCTGCTTTGGAAATTGATCTTTAAAAGAATAATAAAAGGGAAGCCCTAATTTTGCAGTCAGGGCAAGGGAAATGGTCCAAACTAGATCTCCAGGGCTGGAGACAAGTTCAGATAGCTCAGGGCTGTGTGTTTATGGGCTACCTGAACACCCTTTCCTACTGCACAGAGGCAGGAGAGTGTGGGCTGCACCCTGGCTGGATCCACCCCCTTGGAGTGAAAGGATGGGTTTTTTAAAAGGTTGCTGGCTGTTTTATTGCCAGCAGATCCCTGAGACTCCCCCAAAACACCTTAGGCTCTCCAGAGCTGATGGCGAGGAGGACAGCCTTGCAGTTTGTCTCCCTTCCTGTAAAAGAGAGATTTCCATTTCTGTTGCAAGGGATTAAAGGGAAGAAAGGGACTGCAGCACACTGCTTTCTCTCTCACTCCTGTATCTGTCTCTTTTTCACCCTCCTTGTTCATTTTCTCTCTATTCCCTCTCACCAACACACCTTTGTCATTCTTCCTCCCCTCCGTTACATATTCTCAGCTTTCAGGACTTGGCCCTAACTGGTTGCAGCCCTTTGGCACTTCTACCTGAAATAAGCCTTTTTTATTTCATATGCAAATACTTTTCAAATTTCAGCAAAACCAGACATCTTCCTCCCATTGAAAGAGCTTTTCAGAAATGTGTCCTAAGCTGAAGTGTGAGCCTCATCGGAGCTCAGTACCTGGCAAGTGAAAATGGAAGTTGTCAGGAGAAAATGAGATTAAATCTTCACAAAGTGTGACTAGAAAATGACCAGGCTGCTATGAAAAAAAAAAAAAGAAGGATGAAGAAACAAATAGCTTCTAAATACCTTTTCTACAGATTTTGAATTTGAGCTGTAGAGAGAAAGAGGGGAAGGGGGCGGAGGGAAGAAGAAGAGGAAGAAAAAGAGAAAGAGAAAGGGAAAGAGAGAGAAAGAAGGGAAAGGGAAAGGAAAAAAAGGAAAATTAATCAAGGGTAGTAGGAGAACCCTTGACCCTTTTGATGGAGAAGACATCCTGGTTGTCTCCAGGCGGTTGCAGGCAGGGTAGCTTTTTCACGAGGGACATTAGGGTGACCCTCCTTGCTCAGGTCCCCAAGCAACACAATGTGCATGGAGCTGGGTGAACCCAAACCTGTGTCTGTCTAAGCTGAGGGGACAGCATGGCTGTCCCCAGACACCATCCTCAGTGTAGACATGGGAGCTCTTCTAGGGGCATCCTTTGGCTTTTGTCTCAGGCTCCAACCCTAGAACAAGATGAAACGTGACTCAGAAGTCCCCCAGCCATCTCTTTCAACTTAAATTACTCTGTGATTCCCTTAGCTTAATGCTTTAGCCAAATTCTTACAGCAATTAGTTTCTTATTCAACAGCTCAAGCTTGTCAAGAAGTGAGTGGACTGGTGCTGGAAGAGGACTTGAGTGGGAATAAACCTGACCTGCGGGTTTGTGGGTGTCTGTTATGAATGGAACCAAAGCTTTGCACTCTTCTAATGAAGGTCAGGTTATGAGCAAAAAGCACTTTAATTTGGGGCAGTAATGCTTGAACAGTCTGTGGGACGATGGTCCCAGCGGGATGCAGTGATCGGGACCCTCCTGCTCTCTCCACATGCCTGAACAAACTGCCACGCATCCGTTATGAAAAGCTAAAAGAGAGCACTGGAAGGAGAGCATGTGGGAACTGATGGCCATGCATATATGAACATCGGAAATTACTTGGCTGGAAACGCTGCCCAGAGCAGGGAGGTCGGGGCAGCTGCAGTGGCCAGGGCAAGGGTGATGGCGCTTTGCCTGCGCTTGGAACTGCCTCATGTCCTCCGGCATGCCATGCTTTTGATAAGTCAATTAGGCACAGAAATGCTCCACTTTCTAATCCAGCAAAGGTCCCCCCAGGCATTTCCCTTCAGAGCAGAGCAGTTATCACAGCCAGTCCCATGCTGCAGACAGGCGGGGCTCTCCTCCCCAGTCTGTCTCCCCCGGCACTGTTGCTGGACCCAGGCGCTCTGCTTGCCTGGCTGGCACCACACAGTGTTTTCCATCTGATCCTTTAGATTTGCTGTTTGCCTCTGGCAAGTCCCTCTGCAGAGGCTGCTGTGCTGTCAAGCCTGGCTGAGACTAACGGGGTTCAGCGCTGTTTGCAAGGCAGCTGCAGCTGCCTGAAGAATCCCTCCAGCCCAGCCACCCTTGTGCAGTGAAGCTCAGCATCACACTGTCCTGTCACCACTGGAGGAACATTTGGCATCCAGTGATGGATTGCAGTGAGAGCATGAAGCGGGGAAATAGGGTCCAGCCCTTGGAAATGCCAGCTGTGGCTTTGGATGCTGAAATCAGTGTTGGGAGCCTGTCCCATCCTCATCCACTCCAGCTGCAACAAGGGAACAAACAGCCTTGTCCATCTCTGCTTTCAGGAGGTGGACTCTCTGTCACGAGTGGAGCTGTCTTCACTTGTTCTTTGGACCCTCTGAATCATTCCCAGTGTCTTCCTCTCAGCATCCCCTAGACCAGGGTTTGATCCTGCCTGGCTGGTTTCCTTCACCTCCGCTGTTTGTAAAGCATCAAAGCTGGGAATCAACCACTGACACCCACCCCACAGTTTCAGAGCAAATGGTGATCCAAAGTATTTCCTGACCCAGCCAGGCTATCACCTGCTGTGAGTCACTGCCAGTGACTCTGGTTGTCTTCCCCTCTCTGAGGTGTCTCAGTATCACACTAACTATAGGGAGCTTCTCTCCAGCTCTCACTCCTTTGCGCTCTCTATGCTTCTGCACTTAAGTGGAGACCTAATGCATTGCAGCAGGCAACTTGTCACAACATATTAGCAGGGTATCTCTGGATAGTTCCCTTCCATGAGCTCAACTACATCTCATTTTCCGGGAAGACTTTAGGAAAATTTTGTATATTTTATACAAGGCTCAAGAAATAGCTATGACTTGCTTTGCATAGCTTTCATACAGCCTGGTCAGTCCTTCACTCGATGCTTTTGATGCATTCCTTGAGCTGACTTTCCCCCCCTGTATCTGATGACTTTCTTCCCTCTTCTAGCTCTGCCTTGCTGAGGACTTGATTCGCCTGACCTAACGCAGATGTCTTGTTTGGGGTGGGACAAAGGGAGCTTAAGGTGAGCAGCCCCAGTGTGGGGACCTCCACGGTGACAGATGGCAACTTTCCCCACCAAGCAATATAAAAGTTAAACCAAAATGAACCTAAAGAACTGCAGTGAAAGATGTGGGTTTGCCTTACAAAATATTCCAGCACCTTAAAAAACTCTTCCAAGCTCAATACCAGGTCTTTACCCAGCAAAGCCATTGTTTCCCATTGAATGGCATTTCCCCTCCCCTGAATCATTTTGTGTTAAGTAAACCTAGGCACCGTTACAGGGCTGGTTGAATGGCAGCCATAGATCAGTCTGCCTCATCCTCACAGCACAGTGATTACATGGAAGATGTATCAGCCAGGTAATATCCACAGAGCAGCCATTAAGCTGACTGGGGGCTGATCCAGGTCCTTTGGCTGGAATAACGAGGTTAATCACACAAACTCATTTCACGACTATTACTTTTGTGGCTCAGGCTCCCCATGCATCTTCATCACCGCAGCATAAGCACAGTAGAGAAGTCCCTGAGCAAGGCACGGAAAGAGATCCAGGCCCTGGGCTTGCCCCGCTATTGGGAAATGGGATGGTTTCAGCTTTTAGATAACAAATTTGGGGTTTAACCAGATTACTAAATCTGGTGGAGCCATAGTTCCAACATCCCACAGCCAAACCCTGGTCTGCATCAGCAGGGTTTGCCTTCCTGATCCCTGATGGGAGACACAGCCTTATAAAGCTCATTTTAGAGTAAAACCTAAGGCATCGTCAAGCTCTTACAGAGATTCACGTGAAATAAAAGCAGCTTGAAAGGACCAGAGCAACCCCAGGGTCTGATGGGATCACAGGGAAGAAGGGATGATCTCAAACATGATGCACAGACCACCAAGGTAAGCCAAGTGCTTCGGGTCCCTGGCTGAGCATGCTAAATAATGGTAACAGAGTGAAAATAGGGGAAAAAAAAATCTTGACAACTGGAAGAAAAAACTCAGCTCATTGAGATATCTCTAGTTTAGGCAATGCTTAAAGCCCAGGTAGGATTTCGCATTATTGACAATTTTCTGGTCACCCAAGGACCCTGGCAGAGATCACAGCAGAGCGTTTTGGTTTGCAGTGGTTTGCTCTGAGAGCAAACCTCCACTCCCTGGTGTCTGTCACTGAGAAGCAATTTGCCTCTGCAACCCCTTGAACTCGTAAAAGCCAACAAAGTTTCTGGATTGTCTCAGGTTGGACAGGATTATATCAACGATTTTATCTCATTGCAGCATAAACATAACAGCTGTGTGGATTATTATATTCTTGCTTGTTTTTCTTCTTCCCTTGCTAAAAATTTGTGTGTGCAGAGGCCAGAAAGCAGCCAAAAAGTTATTCACTCATTTGCCTCTCCATACTCCTTCACCCCCTAAATGTGGCAGCACATCCCTCTTACAGCAGCCTGTGCCATTCCTGCCAGCCACTAAAACCCAAGCCCAGATGAAGCTTTCTCAGTACTATAGCCTGAAATACTGAAATTTCACCAAAATTTCACTCACTGTGATGGAAAGACCCTCCAGTGTAGGGTTTTAAAAATAAAAAATAATAATTTATTTTTGAAGCACATGCATTCAATACGTCACTACTGCAGGTTTCATGGATACAATGGAGAAATGCACTACTGCTATTTAGAAGTACGACTATACTTATTACAGTCACAAGAGATTTCACAAAATACACTACTGCCAACGCAACAGTCACGGAATTCCGTGTTACCGCCCGCAGGCAATTCACAAGGTTCAATATTACAACCACAGCAGATTCACAGAAGACACCATCACAAACACACTAAATACTACGTGTGTGTTAGTTAATTACTTGAGAATACAAACTTAAAGCATAGCGATTATTCACTTACCTAATGACGCAATGAAATTCTGTCTTTTAGAGGGATCGCCGTCTCTCTGGTACGGGTACGTTACCTCAGCCCGCATCCTGGCTAAGGGGGAAGAGTCTCCTTGCAAAATTGGAGAAGCGGCTCCCCCTTCTCAGACTGAATCCAAGGGGTTATATTTGATTTTTTGTCTGATGCAGGTGCCAGTGGGCAGGACTGTGTCCTAGTGGACAATGCCACTTTCCATGTTTGTCATTAGCAGTGATCCCCCTCATCTTATGCCCTACCTGTTGCATATCTTTGCATTGTCTGGGCCCATTAAGGCCAAATGGAGACCCTCTGACTTGTAGGGCTCTAATAGTGGCTTGATTGGGACCCAGGGCATATTGCTTGTTGAAGGAATTCCAAGGCTCAACACAGGTTTCAGTTCATTGAATTATGCAGCACTGCCCATTTAGTCTCATGCAGGGCAACTCAAGTCCAAGCTATCTACACAGCTCCCCATGGGCTGTCTCTGCTGAGATGGGGCCTCAAGGCAATCCAAGGCTGAGTCACTGTACAACCCCCCATGAGTGGCCTGATGGGCTTTGACATTGCTGCTTTATGGCCTAGTCATCGCTGAAACCTGTTTGTGGAACTCTGAACCAGATGACCCTTACACTCACAGATAAGCAACGAGCTTGTCGGCCTGTGTGCCTGTGTGAAACACTGCAATTTTTTCTGGGCCCCCTTTTTGGGTCTGTCTGCGATTAATTTTGCCAAGGCAATGCAGTGCAGTGAGCTCTTGTGTGTGTCCCCTAGGTGGCATCCGTGACTGTGCAGTGACTGTCCCCACGCTGTCCCCACGGGTGGGACTCTGACCCACACTCACAAACATCACAGTGCCTCCTGAAACCCCCCGTCTGGTCCCAAACAGCCTTTCCTTGGGGATATACGTTTTCTTAAACTCAGCACAACTCTTCCCTTGTATCTCCCACATGTTGGCAGAGAGAGAGTTCCCAAGCATGCATTGCACTGGGATCCTGCGCTGTAATTCACCCCGTTAGCAGCAGTGATACACTCTGAAACATCCTTTGCAACCTGGGCTTTAATCTGACTTACTTTGCAACAATGGAAATGAAAGTCCAGAGGAGCCCCTGGTTTGCCCAAAGCCACAGAGCCGAGCAGAGAGCTCACAGGGCTGAAAAATACGGAGAAAAAAATGTCTGATTTCCCAGACCACCGCTGCTAACGAAGGAAACTGCATGGAAAACCTCCAATCCCTACAATTCTGTGAATCTGTGATGCTGGTCTGGGTCCCTCTCATGTGGGGGGGACATGAGTGGGGCTGGCTTTTTGGCCTCTGGTTTGTTTTTGTCCGATTTTCTAAAGGTTGCCATCTGCATTGCCAATCTGCTGCTGTAACTGCTTCCCTCCTCATCACCCTCTGCTGTTTCATGAGCTCTTCTCTGCCTCCTTCATCTCCCCACGCTCCCTTTATGCCTCATCGGAGGCCACCTATCAGCCAGTTCTGCCCCCCAGGGACCCCTGCACCCTCCCAGCCAGGCTGATGGCAGTTACGCCCGTTTGCTTTGCCCCATCCAGAAAGGAGAAAGAGGAATGTCTGGGAAATGCCAGCTCTTGAAGCTGAGGAAAAGCGAGGGAGGCACAACCTCCTGCAAGCAAATATCTGATGGATTGAACACACTGACATCAGATTGCAGGGCCCTAGAAATAATCCTGGATTTTGTCTTCTCCCTGATGAGAGGAGGTTGAAGGGATGGAGGTGCCCTAGAGAAGCAGCTCTCTGACCTACATGGCTCCACTGGAGAGCAGGATGATGTCTCAAACGTGCTGCCTGTAGAGCACACGTGTGAATTTGCTTGGGAGGCAGTTCAGCACCCTGGGAAGGGATGGGGTGCAGCAGGCTCCAGCACTGGCTCAGCGCATTGGCAGCATGACATAAATCACCAACTGCTGTCCCTGCCCATGCTGCTTTGTCTGCTGAGAGTACAGGACACACATTCCCCATAGGTGCACCACACGGGACAATAAATTTCTGATCTCTGCCTGGAGGCAGTGACAGATAGGCGATTTATTTAGCACTGGCCTCCTCGCACGTGGCACTGCTCGGCAGCTGGGGATGCAGCCATGGTGGAAGGCATTCAGACATAACTCGGCCAAGGACAAGAACACATCCCTCTTCTTTCCAAAAAAAATTTACCTTGTTGAGGCATTTCTTGGAGCCTTGTTATTAGGTATCTTAGGACACCAGCCCATAGAGCATCACTCTGGGGCAGGACCAGAGTCCCATACTCTCACAGATCCTCAACAGCTCAGTGTGCCCATTTAAAACCCCAGTAACCAAGAGAGGCTTTTACAACTGATCCCCGTAAGCGTGGCTTGGTCTGTAGGAGCAAACTGAATCTCTGGAGGACACCCTGACCTGAGCTGCTTGTACCTGGGGAGGAACAGTGACCTTGGCAAATCCACCACTCACTAAATAACTGAACCTGCACAAGCTTAAGGAGACAGGGCAGGTGATGCTAAGAGAGCTGGTGTATTCCTGGGCTGAGATTAGCTGTCAGAAAGATTAACCAGCACTAGAAAGCCCAAGAACGGAGGAGAACCACAAATGATGTTACTGGAGACCTGGGTGAGCAGCCCGAGCAGCAGCTGAACTCATGGCCTGACCTGCTTCCCCCTGCCCGCTCCCCTGCCTGCTGCTTCACAGCTAATTTTAGGTTAAGAGCCTTTTATCGGCTGCCAAGCCTCCAGTATGCTCCAGGCACTCTATAAGAACCAAGGCTCCTCCCCATGGCTTTCTGAAGGGAAATATTTGAGATTTTGAGGGCGGCAGAAGTGACAGCTTCCTGCAGAGTTGCCATAGCTCCTGCAATCTGCCTTTGGAAGTGCCCAGGAAAAATATCTCCGGTACCAGAACTTCTTGAAAGCCATTTCTATGCCTCACTTGGCCTGTTTTGGCACCTTCAGCTTCAGGGGAGCCTCTCACCTGGCTCCATCCCACATAGTCTAGGACATGCACAGGGGAGGTGGGGGAGTCAGGTTGCAAGGAACAGAGAGCTTCTGCAAATGGGATATGCCGCTTTGCAGAGATATGGAAAAAGGAGGAAAAGCTGGCCCTCTCCTCTCTTCATTTTATCCCAGAAAAGGGAATGCACTGCTCCAAAGGTAGGTCTGCCCTGTCCTTAACTCCTCTACAGAAGCAATTACTGCAGTTGCCACAGCAATGCTCCGTGTTTGTGGAGGGAGGCACGGGCTGCCATGCACAACTTCCCTTCATTCGGCTGTTAATTAATAAAAATTAAGGAAAATTCCTGTTTGAGCAATGATGGATTAAAACATGTATGAGAAGTACAGTTAGCAAACCTCCGAGGACATTAACCTCAGTGGAATGGAGTGTTATAGGTATATTAATAATCTCTGTGCTTCTCATGGACCAAGGGACTGTATAAAGCAAGAGACAGGACCAAAAGAAATGCCCAGTAAATGACTGTCTGTCTTATAGTTCCCCAGGTGAAGCAGTGAGGGCCTGCAGGATCATGCTTAACATGTGCCTTAGTAGAAAGAGGATTTTTACCTATGTGGTCAAATTATTTTATCACTGCAGCTCATAAACAAGCTAGCTTTCCATCACTTACCACAATTACCACCTCACCCATACACAGGCCATAGCTGGAGAAACAAAGAAGCTGTTAAGTTTTTGGACTCATCCAGTGTCAGGAGATCTTCTGTGAGATGACTGGAAGGAAAAGATGCATCACCCTAAGAAAGTGGACTGAGGATACAAAACCGGACAACACATTGCCAGACTTCTTTTGGCTGCATGTCCAAAGCACTTTGTATCAGCACCATCCACCGTAATCAGGAATGTTTTCCAAGGGCTTAGAACAGAGGATCATGGCTTTGGAGGACACAGCCACACAGAACACCCCAAACAAAGGCTGAGTCCATGTTCAGGTTGCACTCCCCTGAAAGCAGATGGAGACAGGGCCTTACATCAGCCTTGAGCTGGGGTATGGGAAGCATCCCCATAGCCAAGCTCTTTCCCCAGGAGAGACTGCCAGTCACCATCATGCCAAACGGCACAGTTGCTATGAGTAACAGCCAGCACCACCACCTCGGACACATCCACCATCTGGCTTCCTCCCATCTCCCAGAGCAAAGGCCCAAGCTGGCTGGTGTCTTGGCATGAATCCACCCTCTAACTAAGGCATAAGATAAGGAAGGGGAAACCTTCAAAGAAATCCCACCAACAGCCCTTACTGGAAAGCTAAAGACCTGCCCAACCAATTGCCTGATCCAAGTCCTCTTCATACCCTTCCCAGCATGATCTTGCTCAGCCTCCCATGTCCATCTGCCCCGAGGGCACCAGGTCACTTCATCTCCGCCCTTTGTGTCACCACAGAGATTCCTTTTATAGAATTTTACATTATGTTCGAATTTTTATTTTGCTGGTTTTTGTTCTCTGTGCGTCATTCCTTCTGGGTTTTGATTGCCTTTTGGAGATGAGGAGATTAATATTTCATCAAATGTACAGGGAATAAATAACCAGATTTGAAAGACATCCAGAATCTCTCCTGCCTTGACTGGCATTTACAGACCGGATGAGTAGGGAGGTGTTTTTGCCACAAGCCATTTCTCAGGAAGTCACAATTTTTGCTGTGATCTCTGCAGGACACTTCCACCATCCATGATGTAACCATGCCCGGGGTGATGTTGCCATGCCCAAAGGAAGGGTTTATTGGTTGCAATTATGTGCAACACTGTGGATGGGGTCATAGCACTGGCAGATACCCAGAGGCACAGGCATATCCCTGCATCAGCCGAGCTGCAGCAACCACCACTCCTGCAACAGCATCGTGTGCAACCCATGCAGCTCCTGGCCATCCATGTAACAGCATCACATGCAATGCATCAACAGCACCTTGGAAGGGAGGAAGGGGTCCCCATGCTGCTGAGAGAGACAGTCACAAACAGGAGGGCTTGATGCTGCCAGGGTTGTGAGTCTCATTCACATGGTGCATGAAAGCAGAGCACTTTTGGCTGGTGGATTGATGGGATCAGTTGCCAGAGTAAAATCATGGAGTTTTTCCCAACCACAAACTGTGGCATTTCATGTGATCAGAAATGCTGATTGGCAAATTCTGGTTGACTTAGCTAAAAGCATTTTGATTGAGGAAAATAATAATTATTACTATTACTAAGATTAGTTTAGCATTCTGCCTTGGAGGTTTAATTAGCTGTAAAACAAAAGCTTTTGTGTTTCTGCTCCATTCAAAATTGACATTTCCTCCCAAAAGAAATTTGAAAAATATGACAAGCTATTTTAAGAACCTCAGAAATCAAATGAGATGTTCTGTTAGATCCCAGATCTTCATGGGTTTCCCAGCTTCCTTGAGTTTGCTTATTTTAATTTGCCGTTTCGGTGGGTTTGTTAACATGGTATCTCCTATTAACGCACACAATCTGGGGAGGGGGGGAGGAGAAAGGTCAAGAGGGAATCATCCATGTACTGGAGGAATCAGTCATTTGCTGCATGGAGCAGCAGAGTTGGATGGGATGAGTAGAGGTCTGAAGCATACAGCGTCCATTCAAGACTTTCACAAGGTCTTCAGGACCAGGAGACCTTTCTGTCAGACAAGCTCTAAGGTAATAAACATTAAAGGAGGTTGTTGATTGAGTAATCAGCCTTTGGTTTCCCTTCCTGTAATGTATTTGGTGAGTCTGTGGTTTAAGCTTTCCTACTCTTCCTTACAGAGCAGCTGTAAGGCTTGCAGGGACAAAGCAGGCTACACAGAGTGCTCAAATACAACAGGACCACCTGAATTTGGGGCATGGTTATACAATGTAGTGACCTGGAATGAGGGCAACCTGGTCCCATCAACTGCTTTCTTTTGTCGGGCGAAATTGGTGAGCATGTCCTTCCTCTCACCGCAGGTCTAGGAGGAAGAAAAAGGGTGAGGCCAAAAAGCCTGAAACTGGATTTTAAAACCAGGGCAAAAAACAAGTCCCCTGGGAGAAGCTTGATGTGTTGTGGTTCCTTAGCCTGCAGGTGCTAACACAGCTCCACATGCTGACAGTCCTTCCTCCTCTGAGCACTGCACTGAAAAGCATCCTCAGCTTTGCTGTGTTTTCAGCTGAGAAGCCAAACTCCAATCTTCCATCAACCTGATCAATGCATCCATGATATCGAGGATTATATTTTCCCTGAAGATATCCCACCTGGAAGCAAAGCCCCATGGCCCACACTGCTACTGATGCCCAATGCTGGAGGCAGGGAGACACACGCTGTGTTCCCCCAGTGCAGGGACTGACCCCAGTCTCATCCCCATTGTGCAGGATGGATACATGGAGTTGGATGTTTTTCCCAGACAAGGGGAGGGGATGTCTACAGGGACAATGTGTGAGCACTGCTGTGGCATTAAGTCACACCAACAGCCCTGTAGAGCAGCTGTCATGGAGCTTCTCAGAAATAGGAGTGTCGAGCTACATGCAGTTATATAAAACAACAATAACATACTGAAGGCAGACAAAGTCAGGCTAAATTGCTCCTCTCCCTCCTTCCTGGAGACGGATATTTCTCTTCATTCCCCTCATCCCTAATACCATCTCCCATGTTAGTCTCTGAGCAGCACTGAGGAGTTTGAGATTAACCATGACGAATAGACTGATTTCCTTGTTTCAGGGACTGGTTTATTTTTCCTTTGCCACATCTGACAAGTTGTGTTTTACTATAAATCCCCTCAATTAGGCCTTTCAAACAGCACTGCAGCCATTTCCCTGATATATGGGGAAGGAATTATCTTTACGTCCCTGGCAAGCAAATCCTTGACTAAAAATAATTGATATTCACTTTTTCTTTCCTCCCATCACCCTGCACCTTGGGCATCTAAGAAAGCATGACCATTGCACATGTCCCATTTGGTTGCCATGGACAGGCTGACATTGCTAAGGACGATCCCCAGGGTCTCGGTGTGGAAATAGGGTCTCCAGTGTTTCCAATTGCACTGGGTCTCTGATGCCCTGGGGTGCACAAAGCACTGAGCAGCCCCCCAAAACCAGAGCGTGGGGCTGTGTCCTAGACACATCATGCGCTCAGTGAATGGCCTGAGTAGAGGCTGCTCAAGGCTGCGGGACCTTTCTCAAGCTGTTTTTGGAAAGCATTTTCAATTGGGCTTATTGAAGTGCAAGATAACACAAGGGTGGCTCTGGAGTGTGTCTTACCCTGTCACTTGTCAGGGGTGGGGATGTTAGGAGACCAGCGCTTTACATATTTTCAAACTTCTTTGCCAAAGCAATGACACAGTTGATTAAATCCAGCTAATGCCGGAAGATTTATGTCTGTGTTGTTTATTCCCTATAATTACTAGCCAGAAGCATTTACCCTTTGTGGCCTGGATGGGCCATTGGTTGCATCCGTGTGCTGGGGTGCAGCCCTGGCTGGCCACTCTTACTTTACATCCCACAGATGCAGGAAAGACCTTTATCACCTTCTGACCTCTTCCATGGTTCGGAGACAGAAAGCAGCTCAACAAAGATCGATGGAAGCTTCAGCCATGAATCCATGAAAGGGCACTGCCCTCCTATTGATCCATCTGTGATACATCATGGTCTGCAGTCGTTCTCAGAGGCTGTTATTGGGATGAAGCGGAGAGCACAGTTCGGCACCCCATGAGAGGCTGTTGGCAGATGCACCAGCATCAGGTAGGGGAAACATCTTTGTTTCACCCCAGGATGGTGAGCCCGGCTGCCCAGATGCACCCTTTGTCTCTCCTCATTTCGTCAAGGAAAGAAGAAACCCTAACTTGCTGCCTGGCTTTCTGCTGCCAGGTCACCACAGGCAGGTGGAGCCTGGCTTGGTACCCAGGGTGAGCACAGCAACCTCAGCTGGGATGAACACCTCCCACCGCACCCCCAAGCCCCAGGCAGGTGCAGAAGGAATGCCCTCAAATTTCCCTGGCACAGAGAAGCATGTTTCATGCAGACAGAGATTTATCTAGCTCAGAGATGGACCTAAGCCTGGCCACAGCGTCCCAAAGAGAGAGGGGATGTGTGGGACCCCTCCTCAGGAGCCCAGGGTGGAGTCTGCCACGGGACATCAGGGATGAAATGGAGAGGCAGGACAGAGAGTCCTTAACATCTGAGGTGGGATGGGGGGGATCATTAGCCAAGACCCCAGGAGCATTATCCAGGCTCCCTACTCTCCTGAGAACACACGTACCCCACACTGGTGCCCCTTTTCTCTATCAGTTCAAACCCCACTGCCTCTGCCCCTTCCACCACCCATCCCGCAAGAAAAAACACCCTCCCAGAAGCACCCTCACCTCCTCCATGACTCAGTTTCCCCATTATTATCAAGTGACCCAGCACAGCCCTGCTGCGAGGAAGCACCCTCATCCACCCACCCTCACATCCCCTCCTCATCTTAGGATCTCACCTTCTTCACAAGGAAGGTCTGAAACCCCTTCCACCCCCACCCCTTCCCTCCGTGTTCACCAGCCAGTTCGCAAAGCGGCTGCAAAGGGTGGCAGCGGGGCCGGCAGCGCGGCAGGAAGGGGAAACCTCCCCTTCCCCCAGTCCCTGGAGCCAAATCCCCGAACACATAAAGCCTCCCGCGAAATCAACCGAGCCCCTGCTCAGACACGGCGGGGGGGAAGTGGAGAGGGGAGTGCGGGGGTGAGGGGGGGAAGTTTCTGTTATTGAAGATGCTGAGGGAGGGAAGGAGAAAGAGGGGATAATAGAGTTGGAAGGCACTAAAGGCACTAGGGAGGTGGAGGAAGGAAAAGGGGAGGAGGAAGAGGAGGAGGGAGAGAAGAGGGGAGTGGAAGGCTTGTGAGGAGGGATGTAGCCCATCTCCAGGCGAGCTGGCAGGTGGGAAGCCGGAGCACCGGCTCCAGGGAGGTTATAAAAGGCTGGAGCAGGGCGCCGAGAACGGGGGAGGGAGAACGGGATTTGTTCACCGTCGGACAAGCTCCTCTGCACGAAGCCCAGAGGATTTTATCCTCGACGGCAGAAGGAGCTCAGCAGGAGCGGGGAGTGCTGCCTGCCATGCTCCGGAGAGCTGGGCACATTGGGAGTTAAGGATGGTGCCCAGCCTACGTCCTGCCCTCCTCCTCCTCCTGCAGGTAAGACGCTTTTAAGTCCTTTTCTCCCAGAAGGGCCCTTCTGCTTCCCTCCCCATCACCCCTCGGCACCCTGCACCACTTGCTTCCTCCACAATGACTTTTCCGTTCCTTTGAAGGAAAGGAAAAGTAAAAGGAGAAACTGCTATACAAAGGGTTCTCAGGAGAATTCTTCCAGTCAAGATGTGGTGCCCAAAAACTAGTAGGGAAGGGGCTGGAGTCAGTGAAAGGGTTATTAGAGGGGGAGACTTGCAGCCAGGTCCTCCAGACTGCAGCCCAGCAGCTCCCTTCCTCGTACCTCCCAGTGAAACCTGCTGCCACCCGTTTCCCTTACGCTGCTGGGAGGAGGCAGCCGCTCCGGGGGTGTGAAGGATAGGGACAACACAAATGCAATGCTTAATTGCACTCCCCTTAATTGATTTTTTTCGAAAGAAACCTCTGCTTTCCCCCATCGTGTCCCCCGTGTCCCCCGTCCCCACCCCTCCCCCGAAAAGCACAAGACTTTGCTCTCTCAATTGCTTGCTGTGGAACTGTAGCCACTGCTAATTTTGCAGCTCTGCAAAAAAAAAATGCAAATGCTTTGTCAGAAGCAGTATTCATCTTCCCCAAGGGCTCATCAAGAAAAGAAATTATCCCAGTCCAAAGCATGGTTAAATCCCAAACCCTGAGCAAACAAGGAGATGAAAAGGTTTCCAGTGAAATCTTGAACATTATTTGAACAGACCTGTGTAGGCAGTTAAAATGATCGGCTTTTCGATTAAACCTCTGTGTCAAAGAGGGTTAAAAGAAAAGATTTGCCTGGCTCTCTGCAAAATGCTGTCTCAGTGGCCCAGTTGTGGCTGCAGAGTTAAAACAGCAGAAAAAGCCGAGGGTCAGCCCTCCCCATTAGCACTGTTGCTGTTCATACCCCATGGACTCATTGTGCATTGCCAGCAGGAAGAGCAGGGAGAAGTATTTAACCAGGGAGAAGTATTTAACCGCACCTTTGGGGTAGTGAAGTTCTCACCCAAGCAATGAGAAGAGCTGATATGCATCAGGCAACTTCCTTGTTAAGTTAATGTTTCTTTTACAAGCTTGTCTTCCCAGCAGCTGCTTTCACCTAGAACTGCACATCTCTAATCCTGTTTTATAGGATATCTTTTGTGGTTGTATTCCCCAGGTCAGGTTATGTTTGCTCCGATGTAAGAAATAAAGATGAGACAGGGCAAGGTGTTTTCCCCCAGTCCAAGCCCTCCTTGGTCAATATGTGGGGACACTGCTGGTAAAGCTGCAGACCTGGTGCAGGGTCTGAAATGGGGGCAGTCATGCAAGCGTGACCACTCCTGATAGCTACTCTGACAGCAAAAAGTGATTAGGGAAAAAAAGTGCAAAGGTGCTGAGACACAGCTCTCACCCTCTGCTAAATCCCCTCAGGCTCAGGGGTTTCCCCAGCCATCCCTAGTTATTTCCTAAGGATGGTCTCCTTGTGAAGATGGGGGGGGGACAAGTCCTCCAAAAGCTTCCAGAGTTTGAGCACAAAACCACCCCTATGCTGGGGCCGAGACAGGAGAGAGGTGATGAAAACCATCCCAAGCAAAGAGAAGTCTCTCCCAGTCAGTTCCAAAACGAACCATCCAATCTAGAAAACACCCCTTTGCAGTAAAGCTATCTATTTTTTCTTATAAAAAATATGCATTCAAAATTCCGACCCTTTCAAGCATAATCCCAGCCATCTCCTGGGGACAGCACAGGCTAAAAGACGACGAAACTCCAGCCTCAAGTGAGCGGGTCCCTGCAGCCAGGTACACCTACAGCAGTGTCAGGCCTGCAAGAGCAGAGAGCTGCAGCAGCCTGGCTCCGACAGAGAGCTCAGCAGGGGCCAATCTCCCCTGCTTGGGCAAGTTTCACAGCCTGCGGATACCTGGGCTGGTGCTAATGGGTTCCCCATGCGCCTGACCAGCAGCTCCAGTTCAGCATTGATTTGTCCACCTTGCCTTGCTGGGCAGACATCCCTTGGGGAGGTTGGACAGACAGACCAGGAGACAGGCAGCCAAACTTGCTGCAAAATGTTCTCTGGCATCCTGCAAGTCATTTAAACAAACTAAACAAGTTGTTTAAAAGAAAGAAACAGTTTAGCTGCTGTTTTGTCAATAAGGGATGGCATTTCTGGGGCAGGTAAAACTGTTTTCAAAAGCATTTTATGAAAAAGCAAGGCTCGGTGCTGGGGGATGTGGTAGTTTCCTTTCTCCCTTGATCAGGTCCAGAAGTAAAAAGCCCCAAACCAGCCCTCTACCCTTTCACTGCTCAAATCCTTGTATAAGACTTGGAGCTGCAGTAGCTCCACACTGACCCTGGGGATCTCTTCCAGTCCTTGCTTTCCTTAAAAGATTGAGTTGATTCAGTGTGTATGAAATCATCCCCGTGGTTTCGCATCCCTAGTGAAGAAGTGAATGGAAATGGCACAGCCTGTTCCCAGAATAGCTGCTCTATCGCCACAGCATGAATATATAGAAATACGATGAAAACAGCCCGCACAGGCGGCTCAACCCTGCCCTGAAATACAGCTCTGCTCACCAGAAATCCTGCACAGGGCTGGCCCAAAAGTTTGTTATGAACAACAGGCTCAAGCTGAGGTCCAGGTCTGTGGCATTTAGAGAGGTTTTATCTTGGAGAACAGTATTTGGACCCAAAGGAAAGCACAAATTGTCACTGTGGGGTTCCCTCCACAGAGCCAAGAAGCTGCTGTCCAATACTTGAGAGCTGTCATTCATGAGCGGGTGGCTCTTTCTGAAGATGGTATAGCATACCCCGAGGCCCATCTGTTGTTTTTCCTTCTTTCTCTAACTGTGTTTTGAGCTAATAGAAGAGGCCCTCCTTCTCTGCAGTGTCCTGTTTTATCCATGAGTCACCCACCCAGAAGCAGTCACCTCCATTCAGATGACAGAGGGCAAAGGGTGTTGGTTTTCCAGATCATAGTCCCTCTTCTACCCTGAAGTTCAGTACTGTTCACTTCTGCAAGGCAAGGGCAGATGCAGCTTTGGTGTGGCTGAGCTTTCCCTAGCTGGGAATGTGGATAAACTGGAGGAAAATTACAGGTGAATTATAGGTATGATCCTTAAAAGGTGATGGGTGAAGGAGGGGGTTGTGGCAACCGAGATGTGGGTCTTGGGAGGCAGCTGGGGAAAAACAAATCTCCGAGCCCAACATGAAAATATCTGTGAATGCACACAGATCCCACATGTACAATCTGCAGGAGAGTTCAATACAACCACTTTAGAAAAATAGCCCTCCTGTGTGTTTGTGTCCATCACCAACCCTTCTGTAGCAGCCTTTGTCTTGGCACATCTGGGTGCCATAGGAGCCACTTTGATTCAGGCAGTGCCCCCTTTCCCAGCTTGTTTGTGCCTTTAGTTTCCAAGGTTCGAATGTCATTGTTATTTTTTTTCTTTTTTCACCTGTTCCCCAAAACCCATGCCCCTTTTGATAAATAAATTAAGTCAGAATTATTTATGGCAAGTGAGAGGAAACCAGAGCTTAATCCAGGAAAACCTTTAATTGCTCATAAATCAGGTTTTACGGGGCATTCCTTTAGCCCTGATTGATATTCTTTTGTTAGGATCATGCATCCAGCACGCTCAGAGACTCCAAACAGAATAAATACTCACACCAAAGCCTCTGTCTGCACACAATGGGGGACGGCCCTGTAATACGGCTCAATTCATAAACTCACACATTTTCATGCCAGATGGAGGTGTTCTCGCTACTTGCTCTCTGCCTGCTGCCCCCCCCTGCCACGTAACATCAGCCACAGAAAACCCCCCACCCACCCCCCCTCCCCCCCGTGGTTTTTCCTTTGAGCCTCATTCTGCTGCCTGTGATCTGCCTTGATGCCTTGACGCACAAAAGCAAGTGAGGGAGCAATTGGGAGCTTGTTAGTTAAGGCAGGGGTCTCACAGGAACATTGAGCTCAGGGGGTGGCAAAGCAGGTCACACTGTTGGGGCTAAGGCAGGGGCATGTAGAGGGTGTCCTTTGTGGGCCAGATGCTCCCTGGGGGGTTCATCTGTAGCTTGGACTGGGGATGTGACTTATCCAAGCGAAAGACCCTAAGGTGGAGGTGTTAGAAGCTCACCAGCTGCAGAAGATGGTGCCTGGAAATCAGAAGAGACAAGGGCAAAGGGATGCCCTCCAGCACAGTGAAGGCAGGGGACGGGGCTGGGCAGCAGGGAATGGAGGCATCCTGACCACTTCTAAAGCACAACAGAGAGGGCAGCTCTTTTGGTCGGGTGTTTCAATGCTACCTCCAGCCTACAGCTGTGCTGTTGGCAAGATGTGTTGCTCCATACTCTCCCATGCTGCTGCTGTTGCTCTGCCATCCAAGGTTGGCATCCAGCCCCAGGGTGACTGGTGTTGGTCCCCCTCCCAAAAGGTCTCAGTGGCCATCACCATCCATCAGTCACACTGACCTCTCTGGCTTTGTGCAAAGCCACTGCCTCACACTGCTTCATCCTACTAATCACTCCAGTCTCCAATTACAGCCCTGTTGGCAGTGGAAAACCCAAGCCCTATCTTAGATTGCTAATTAGGCTGCGAGCCATCTATCTCATTTCTCAGTGCTGTCAGCCCTTCCTGCCACACCGATCCGATCTTGTTTTAGGCAAGAAGATATCAAGGGGGGGGACAAGCCTGTCTCTGAGTAGTACGGTGCAGGGAGGTTGATGTTTGACTTGGATGTGAATATATTAATTAATATCTGTGGATTGCTTTGGAGAGGGAAAGCACTTCAGGGGGACATTAATTCCTAATTGTTATTAATTGAATTTTGCTGCTAGGTCAGTGGCAGGCCACAGAGACTGACGTTGTGCCTGCATGTGTGTGTGTGTGATGCTGCTCACATCCAGACAAACAGTGAGACCCCCAGCTTCTTCATGCCAAAGAGCTGTGCTGTGCCACCTGTCCCAGGGGACCTGTTGCCTCGTTTCCCTCCCAGGGACTGGCTCAAAAAACCCCAGTGACATTACATCAGGACACAGTTAGTGCGTTCAGGTAGGAGTGACCTGCCACATATGGTGCAGCACAACCTGAACCACCTTAGGCAAGTGGCACTCCGTGCCTCAGTTTCCCTGCTGGGATGGCATTTACTAGGTGGGTGGCAGGACACCAACTGCAGCTGGTGTTTGCAGCGTGTGGGATGCAAAAAACCAGTGGCACAGCATCAGATTTTGGGGTCTGAGCCATGCAGTGAGGACTGGTGGGGGCCAGCTGATCCCACTGCAGGAAACGTGGGGGCGAAAGGAAAGAGTGTGCTGCTTCACAAGATCTGAGGTTAACCCACTGCCATCGGCGTATGCTGCAGTGCCTTCCTGTGCATAAAACAAAGACGTTAGCAGAGCCTGGAAGGGAGCTGGGATGATGCTGAGCCCGTTAGTGGCTCCCAATGGAGGAGAAGCTGCTGCCAGTGTGGGTACTCATGGGGCCTGAGCAGGTCCCAGCAGGGCTGCCGTCCCCTCAGGACCAACACCCCAGGCAGACCGGGGCCTCGGTGCAAAGTGGCTGCTTCTGGAAAAGCAGATAGCTTTTCTGTCCCCGTGCCACTGACTGGTCAGCTGACGCTCTCTGGGGTTTTGGCAGAGGTCACGGAGGTGTTCTTCACTGCAGACCACAGTTTTCTGTAGCCTGTGTCAAAGCAGAGCTGGGAGGGCAAAGGAACACGGCTTGTCTCTGGCCCAAGCATGATGCACCATCATTTTGGGGCTGCTGAGGTGTGCTTGCATGCTCCCTGGCCAGGCTGGGACCTGCTGGGCACCATGTGGCACCTTATGGCAGCGATGCTCTGTGAGGAAAAGGTCTTCAAGGATGGTGCTTCAACCTATTCTCTCCGCAAAGCCATCCACAAAGGATGAAACATAGGAGAGAGCCCAACCATCAGGGTACCAGTTTGAAATTCTTTTGGCTTATGCAAACCCACCTGAAGCTGCAACCTTCCTGAGCTCATCCTCCTGAGCTGGGGCTAAAAGGAGTGGAACAAAACCTCTGCCACTGGTGAGACATGGCCAGAGCCTGGTCAAAAAGCTGTTAGGGCTTGTTGTGTTTGGGGAAATCTTTTTTTTTTTTTTTTTTTTTTTCCTTTTTCTTCCTTCCTTCCTTCCTTCTGTAGCAGTTGCAGCTCATTTACAAAGCCTGCAGAGAGCCAGGGACCGTGCTCCATCCACACCCCGCCCCCCAGCTGTAGCTTAGTCCATGTTGCTGCTCAGTGCCAAGACCTCTCCCTGTGTCCGGAAGGAAAATGGGTACTGCCAGGCTGGAGCAGGCTGTGATTAGGTGAAACGCATCCAATTAACACTTGAGAGCCTGTTCAGGTAGACAGACCATCCCAGACCCTTCTGGGAGGAAACCTTTTGTCCCAGCTACCCATGCAGAGAGCCACCAGGTCCAGCAAGCAGCAGCTGGCAGCATCAAGGCAGAGCGGAGCCACCCCCCCCTACTCTTTGCTTACCCCATATCTGGAGTTTGGGTAGTCTTAGCTTTTGGCAAAGAGACCCAGGAGGTGTCCGGCTCCTGCAGGACCAGCACAGGGGCAGCCCCATGCAGCACCAGCACTTGGGGCAGGGTTTTGCTGCCAGATCCCCTTTGTCATCTGGAGCAGTCATAACAAGAAAGCTATTCTCAGCTCCATTTATACGTCTGCCTGACATCTCTTTTGCTGTCAAAACCAGCTTCCCAAGGCAGTAAGTAGTTGTTTGGAAAAGAGCAAGCGGGTACTGAGCTTGTCTCCCGTGTCTGAATAAATCCTGCTAATGCTTTGGTAAGGTGCAGAGGATTGTTGGGTGTGCCAGCAAGAGAAGCCAGTGTTTATATGGACAAAGGGCAAGAGGAGGATCATCTCCCTCGTGCCAAGAGTAGCTTTGAAGGTAAATGACACTCAGGAATGGAGATCAGGCACTGGAGACCAGCCTGGCCAGTGGTGAAGTAGGAGGTGGTTGTTCAGTGGTGAAGGATGAGGTTGTGTTTGTTGTATCAGAGGACTCAGTGCAGTCCAAGCCCACTGCCCTGGGGAGCTGGGAGCAAGTAGAGGAGGCTGCAGCCTCTCTTGCCTCCAGACTCAGGTTTGAGTTTCCCACAGGACCTGTATGTTCTTGCATTGCAGTGCATGGCTCTGCCACTCAGTCAGCAGAGAGCTTTTCTGCAACAGGTTTGGCTGCTCCTTGGAGGTTTAGGGTGAGAGGAGTTCAGCTTCATCCACAATTGGCATCTATCCCCTGAGCAGAGGGGATCAGCCTGTGTCACCATGTCACCCTTCTCTGAGATGCAGGAGGAAATGAGCAGCTGCTCTGGTAGAAATTTGTGTTTTGCAAAACAGCTGATCTCCTCCTTCCCCGTCTGCCTCCCTGGTGACCCTTGGGTCTAGCAGCACCATCCCTCTGTCATCTTCGGCTTGCAGTTGCCTTCCTTGGTTTTAGTGTCCCCAAATCCTGCAAAGACACCATAATTCCAAAACAGCTTTTCCAAAATAGCTCCCTGTGTAGACAGAGTCGATGAGTTTCACTTCCACTGGAGCTGCAGAGCCTCCCAGGAGCTGCTCCAGACTGGGGATGGGATAGATCCTGGCCGGGGCAATGGGAATGGCAGTACTTTCAGACAAGCCCTTCTTCTGAATAAAAGGCTTTAGCGAGACCTGGCTGACTGTGGATCAGATATCCTTAAGGATGTGTATTAACAGCATCCCCCTGACAGCTTACACGGCTGTGATTTTAATAAGGTATTGAAAACCTGAGCATCAATTCAGGCTCATCATGTTTCCTCTTGTCTGCTCTGAGGATGCAAAGATGCTAAAACTAAGTGTGGATTAAATTGCTAAATAGCAGAAACTCCATGGCCTGGCAGGGGCTGGGCAGGGCTGCAATGTGGTTTGCTGAGGGGGATATTTGAGGCAGAAGATCAGAGGGCGGTAAAGAGCAGAGAGCATCAGTCTCTCAGCTACAAGGGCTGGAAACCTGTCCCGCAAACGTGGACGTGCCCATGATGCAGCTTTGGGGTTGGCATCCAGCAATGGACAAGCTCAGATCTGACCAACCTGCTACGATGGCCAAGGAGGTATCGGGGCTGGGGAAGTGGCATATTGCACATATGACCTTGCCTGTGGTCTGCTTTCTCCTATGCAGGCATTTCTTCTCTGGGATAGCCCAGTTGCAGCCTCCATCCAAGAGCAGTACTGCGAGAGCCTGCTGCCTGCCACAAACCACACCGGTGAGTGCCCTGCATCACCAGCCCTCCCCAGGGGAGCCCAGAGGCAAGGATGGCTGGAAGAGAGGGGGTAGGGGTGTCTCTCCAGGTTTATTTGCAGCTGCCTGGCTCCTTTTCAGGGGCAGGTGGGATGTGCTGAGGCTGCATTGCAGCCCGGTGCTGGCTGCTGCAGCCTCTCTGCAGAGTGACAGTTGAGGCAGGTAGAAGCTGCAGAGCTCAGGAGAGCTAAAAATAGAGAAAATAAATGTCTGGTGGGCTGGGTCAAGGGGAAGGTGAGAAAAGAGACATCTGCCTGGACCCTGCTCCAGCATGGCCCATACTCTGCTATGCTCAGGGATACTAGGACCTTTGTCCCCTCTGTCCACCCTCCTCTGCCATCCTCCTGCCCACAGTTGTGACTTGCTGTGAAGACCATGTCACCAGTGTGGCTACCGTGTGCACAGGGCTCAGCCACAGTCCATCCCCCATCACTCTTAGATGTGTGCTGTGAGCACTTTGGGAGACCACCAGCCATGAGGAGCTTCTGGGGATGTGTCCATGGCCAAGGCTGGCTCGGCTGAGCGGAGTGAGACCAGCAGGGTCACAGGCAGCTCAGTCCTGCTCAGGAGTTGTGTATGGGTTTGCATCCAATTGGGTGAGGCCCAAGGTATGTTTGTGCCAAAACTGTCTTTTAGTTTATATTTAAGGCGTGGCTCGAATGTCACCTCAGCAGTGACCAGTCTGGTTCAGTGACACATTTTAGCGTAGGACAGTGGCTGAGGGTGAGGAGCTCACAGGGACAAGGAGAAAAGTCCTCCTCAGCTCAGGGATGCTGCAATGTTCATTTTCCCATGATTAAACAGATACCAGAGCAGGCACCAAGCGATCACCCAGCTTGCTCTGGTCTCTGCTGATCAGAGCAGCTCTCTCTCCATCAGGGTGATGGATGGCTGCAGAGGCCTGGCGCTGATGGATGGCTGCTCCCATTAACAGCAGCATTAAAAACTCCTTAAAAAAATTACAGCTTGGCACCAGCTGATTCAGTGCCTGGCCAACTGGCAGAGCCCAGGGTACCACAGCCCTGCAAGGAGCATCCCCAGCCCAGGAAATGGAGGCAAAGAGCTGAGGGACAGCAAGGCTGCCTGTGGAAATGGAAATGCCTGTGTGTCTATGGCCTGGGCGTGGTGCAGACAACAAAACCGGTCATCACTCATGTGTTTTGCTCCCTAAAGGTTTTATATCTCTGCTCAGCAAGGTGGCTGTCCTTGGCCATGTTAGGCTGTGGTAAATGTTTTCTTCTTACTCATCTTCCCTTGTGTGTCCAGCTCCATGGGCTCTGACCTACAGAATCGCTGGCCAAGCACCACAGGGACTTTGTGATGCAGAGAGCAGCCGGTGGCACAACTCAGGGCAGCAGGGGTTCCCAGAGCCTCTTTGTGTCCACCTCATGGCCTTTGCCACCCCTTGCTGAAACCACTTAAGCACAGGGGAGAGGGAAGAGACAGGGGAACGTTTCTGCCATGGCTTTGCTGATAAATGTGCCCTGCAGTTGCCACCACCCTGAAGCAGTGGATGCTGCTTTCTCCAAGGATTGGTCTTTAATCTGTAGGGATTTATTAGCGTGAACCCAGGCAGGATTTAGTGTGGCTTGGAGCCTATCACTCTGGGACAGGGGAGCACAACATGTCAGGCTTCAGATTTGCAAAATCTCCAGCCCCTTCCATGCATCTGACCTGACATTGCTGAGTACCTTGTTAATTTGGGATGAGGCCGGCACATGTGAGAGCCCCTTCCAGCTCAGGGAGGGGGCTGAGAACAAGGTAGGGATGAAACTAATTGTCTTACATCTGCTGCTTGGTAAGTGGAACTCAGGGCCCACTGTCATCCTTGGGGTCCATTTAAGCCCTGCCTGATTCAGTCAGTGATTCCTAGGGAGAGATATTTACAAAGCTGGAAAGTTTGTTTCGAGGCTATTTAACATGGAGAGTCATTAGGATGACACTAATGGGAATTCAGTAAGGCCATGAGACTTAATTTATTAATGTCTGTGTAACCCTGGGGAAATGGCACATGTGGCTAACATGAGCCCAGCGGTCCTCCAGCATGCAGCTCAGCGGGGCATCAGTTGGGTGTGTGGTAGAGCCCTGCCTTGTGCCTATGTGCTGCATCCTTTCTCTGGAGAGTAGCCCAGTGTGGGTTGTCCTCCTCTCTTGGGTCACCAGACCCTTTATAGTTTAATCTCATACTTTATTTAATGAGGATGCATGGCTGGGCAGTGATATCACCAGGTTGCAAATGCTCTCAGGCACATGCACTGAGCTGGAAAGGTCTCTGTTCACAGAAGTGTGATGGGGAGACACCCAGGTTGATGCTCATCAGCCTCGTGGGTTGCAGGCATTGTGAGAAAACCCTCATCCCCAAAAGCAAAGCAGATGAGCCCCGCATTGCTCCCTTGTCCTACCCCTCTACAAGCACTGATTTATACGTCTTCCTCTAAGCTCTCTGCCCCTAACACAGGGTGATGTCCCTTGGCATTCAGGCTGCCTGCACAGACGTGATGGCTCACCCTGATATTTTAGGTCTGTGTCAAAAATATGTCTGTGTGACCCCCCGATTCTAGGTTCTGGGACACACAGGCACCCACACACAGCTGGCCACTCCAGCATAAAGGCTGTTTTCCTCAGCTGCAATGAACATGTTCTCCTTCCAGCAGAAATCGTTCCAGGCTGGACCTGAGGTCCACATGGTGTGTTAGGAAAATCAGGTCAGCTGCACCCCCGAACATCGGGAAGCAAAGAAATTCCCAGATTAGGCTTGAAGAGGAACACAGCAAGGATCAGCATCCCTAGTCCAGGGTGGATAGGTGACTGTCCCAAGGGCTCCCAACCTACAGATTGCCTCAGACAGCAAATTAGTGTTCCTGATGATTTAAGCTCCCCAGAGTCTGTACGCAGCTGCTTCTTGCCTTGCCATGCCATGAAGCCCATCAGGGAGGGACAAGGTCATTTCACTTGCTGAGGCACAGCATGCCCCAGCAGCTGCAGGACTGCTTCCCACCACAACACGTCCCTGGGGAAGGAAGGGGGAATCTGAGCAGATGGGAAAGCATCTTCCTAATTAATAGATAAGGCTTTTCCAAAGCAGTCCAGCAGAAAGCACTCGAGCTCAGAGCGCTCACGGGGTTGTTTTACCGTTTGTAGCTTTCAAGCTTGGATCAGCCAGGGAGTTGGCACCTAATTGCTAATAGCCCTGGCTGGTCATGGCTACAAGGTTCACTCCTTTAAGCTGTTAATCGGAATAAATTGTCACCCACAATCTAGAGTGTATGCTCACAAGAGAGAAGGGTGTACAGCTCATTCCTTGACGGGAAAGAAATGTTTCCTGCCACTGCAAGTTCACCTCAAGCACAGCAAAATGACACCAAAGCTGGGTAGAACTGAATAGAAATGTCTGATTTTTTTTTAAACTTGAGATTTTTTGGGGGAGGGGAAGGGAGAGTAGCTTTGCATTTAAATAACACAAATCAAGTTGGTCCAGATGTGGCAAAAGCCTGTGGTGAAGCACAGGAGAGCAGGGAGTGATGAGAGCATTTCCTTCACAGCACTTTATCACACAGGTTTGGAAACATGTTTCACAGCGGGTGACAGTTGGACCAAGAGACTTTCCACCCGCTCGAGCTTAGCTCCCTGAACTGCTGACGCTGCTACAGCAGTCCCTTCTGCTGCTGTTGTTTCATTCACTCACTGACTTCCCTGGGGAGAGACTGGATTTTAAATTCATAAAGGTCAAATTAACAACATCAGCGCATCTTTTCCCTTCAGCTTTGTTGGTATCTCTCCCACAGAGGCAGAAGTAGTGATAAAGGAGCTGAGCAGGGGCTAAAGAGGCAGTGATGAGTCCTGGCAGGGACTTAGCACCGAGGGCGAACAGTGATACTGGGGCAGGTTTGGAACCAAAACATTTTAACTCGCCTATATGGAAAAACTGTAGTGTTTATAGCGTATACTTGAATCTATAAAGCCATTCTGCTTCATCATCTAGGGATGCCAATAGATACTTGCCTATATTCATAGATTTTATTGTGGTGGAAGAGGGAAGAAGGCAATGAGGTTTTCTGGTAGGAAACAGTGTCCTGGCACATCTTGGTGTGAGCAGCATCCACGGCAGTTAAACTGCACTTTGGACTGGATGCAGTAAAAGCGTTGCCAGCTACTCTGTTCTGTTGTAGCCAAACTAGATGTCTCTGCTAGGAAAACTCTGCCAGCAAGGGATTATGCTTCTCTGCTCACCCATCAGCAAAGCCCAGGCGATACCAGGGAATAAGACACTTACTACTGCTGTTGGCAGTAACACAATTTCAGCCACTCTACGGGTCATATCAGGAGAACAAAGCATGTCCCAAACCCAACCCACTACATTATACATCCAATAAATATATGTGCTCCACAGAAGCTGTTCATGGATCAGTCTTAAATGACAACATTGAGTAGATGCATCAAATATCGATGGCAGAAGCTAGACTTGACACCTCCTATTTATTCTTCTCCAGAATAGCAGGAAAGACCCAAGGGGATGGTTAATGATTGTGAATAGCAACAAGCCAAAAATTCATTACAAAGACACTTTGCTATCATAACGCTTAATTAGCCTGTGTAATTATTTTACATTGAGGATCATGGAACTTGAATGCTTGGGAGGATTGCTGGGGATTTTTTAAGGACTGGACTCCTATAAACAGAAACACCCAATGCCACCAAAAGCAGTGCTGGAAGTAGGGTGTGAGCTGGGGCCTACGTATTTTGAGACAACTCCAGCTTCTCCCAGCCATATTGACTACCCAGCCCTGTCTCAGAGAGCAGGCAAGCAGCTCCTCCACTCCAGTTGCAGCCAGATGTTAACATAAATTGTCCCCCAGTGCCATTTCCCTCAGTGCCTCAAGGTGTTACTCAAGCATTTAGCACCTGAGTGGCTCTGTGGCTGGGATTGAGATGGCACCTCAGCGCCTGGAAATAAAAGCACCCACCAAAATATTGCCCCTATTGCTTTGGGGCAGTAAGGTGTGAAATGGCTCCTCTGCTCAAGAAGCATGACAGAACTGCTCGGGAGGGACAAATGACTTTTTGCATGCTGGCCATAGCGAGTGTATTTTGATTCGCTGTGGACATGAAGCCCTGATTACCAAATGCAGATGCTGCCACAGGGGCACCCTCAAGGAGCCAGAGGCTTCAGCCTGCTTGAGCAGCAGCAGCTGCAACACAGTCACCAAGGACATCGGGGATGGACAGGGAAAATTGTGTTTAAGAGCTCAGGACTGGTAGAGATGTGAGCTAACACCTTTCAGCTGTTACTTACCTTCTGAAATACCTTAAATAAATAACCCCATCACTCCCAAACCATGGGAATGAGCTTGCACAGGGGGAGAGAGCTTTCAGCTTTTGAGTAGCTGTATTGTTGCTGGGGACACAGCAGCAAGCTGGGATGCTGCATTGGTGTGAGGCTTTTCCTGGTGTGATACAAGAAAGCGTTTATTGGCACAACTATATCAGCACCACCTTTGCTTTGCTCCTCTTCATACCATCCTAGCAATGGTTTGATGGTACAATAATGCTTCAGACCTCCTGGCACCGGTTCAAGAGCACCATGGCCACACAGCTGGTGGTGCTAGCCCAGGATAAACATGCTCCATCCTCTTTAAATTTGCTCAAAATCCTTGGTAGATTAGCTAGAACTGGAGAGCTTTAACCTGATGGCTTCACGTGGCTGCATGGCTTCAGCTTAGAGACAACTCAGGGGCCTCCATGATTGGTAGAAGCAGGCTGAAGAAGGATGTTTTACATAAACAGGGGAGATATTGCTGTAGTTATTGTGAGACAGTTACTGCGATATAGTTGTCTCAGTGTAAGTCCCCGGACAGTCACTTTTTCCTTCAGAAGAAAAGAAATGCTTTATATTGTTTCAGAGCAGTGCAACCCAAAGGAAGTAGGGTGAGAAGGGATTTGAGTGACTTTTCCCATGCCACATTCCTCATCTCAAAGTAGGACCAGCTCCTTCCTACCCCAAATATGGTGTTTCTGTGTGGGAGGGAGCCAAATCTTGGGGCTTGGGTGCAGGTAAGGAACTCATTGACCTTTCTTCCTGTAAAGCTGCAAAGACCAAAGCTGTCTGTGCAGCCAACAGTGCCGAGAAAACTGGAGCACGTGTCTGCAGAACCTGGGAGAATAATCCTCCTGCAAATACAGAGGTGCTGCAAAGCAGATATGAAAGCATTTAGCAGTGTTACATATAATTTCCATGCTAAACAGTGCTCTAAATGCTGGGAGCTGCATGCCACTGGGGAGCAGCTGAAGCAGACGGTCCTGCTGAGCAAATGGGATGTCACAGCCCTCACTGCACTCTTTGCCTTTGCTGTTTCACTTAACCCTTACTCAGCAGGAGATGGGATTTTTCTTCCCTATATGCTGGAGAGAGCAGAAAGAGCAGCAGCTGCTTTCTGCAGCTTTTCTTCATAATTTCTCAGCGTGACCCCAGGAAAGATATTACAGCCACTCACTAGATTAAAACTTGGCTGGACAGACCTCAGAATGCTCTCTGCAGAGGTGCTGGAGTGAAGCATCGGTACAGGGGATGAAATCCCAGGAGCCTGCTGAACCTGGCTAACCCAGCTGCAGCCCCCAAGCCCAAATGTCACCTTACACCACAAACCCAAGCCATAGAACAAAGAGGGGTCCGAAGTCCCGGTGATGCTACTCCACCTTCGTCCTGCATCCCTGCCATGGTAGGACTGCAAGACTTAACGGGTGGTCATAGCACTTTATGGGAGTGCCAAGCAGCATTAAGCCGCATGCCTTGGAGAAATGTGGTGGTATTAAATCCATACTTGAGCTGATGTATAACAGCACGATGCCACCTTTGTCTGACCGCATAATTTCTGTGAATCTATGTTGGATTTGGTTATTAATGGTAGCACTGTGGTTTTGCTTTACTGATGGAGAGTACCATTGCTGCCAGTCTCTGGCTCTGATGACTTTTAATTATTGAGTCTTCCTGCTTGCCCCCCTGAGCATTTGCATCTGTGCAAATGGGATACAGAAGGAAAACTGAGGCAAAAGGGGATGGGCAGAAAAACAGAGTTTGTGCTCAGCCGCACTGATCACAGGAGTGGTTTTCAATGACTGCATGAACTGCTCTGGGCAGGAGCACTGTGCAAGCCCCATTTCCCTGTGCTGGGTTATTACGAGCAAAGCTTTTCCTATTGCAGAGCTGCTCACCTGGTTGTATTCCCAGATGGCTAACGGGAAGAGCACTTAAAATTTAACTTTGTCCTTAATTGAAGCAATTACCAGTTGTCTTTTCTCTACCTGGATGGATATTATCATAAAATTTTAAAAGGGTACTTCATTTTCTGTGACCCTCTATTTCTCTGTCAAATTTGGGTCAAAACAACTAAGGAGCTTGACAAATGCTAATGGATGCAGATCAGCTCAGACATGGAAGCTACACATGATTAAATGCACCTTGTTTCCTAAGAAATACAGGTTTAAAACAGTTAACTTGAAGTGAATGTTGCTGCAGCAACCATACACATTAACAGAGATAAAAGCAAAGGTAACCATTAAAATTAATTTCTCACTACAAGCTCTGGAAGGAGAAGGTAACGCTTACCACAGTCTGATGATTTCTCAGCTCACATGCTTGGAAGTTGTTTTCCCTTGCAACAGTATTTGAAGAAAATCCTTCTTTTCTTTGCACTGAAAATTTACTCTGAGGACATCCCAAGAAACCAAGGGCCCCATTTTTCAGATCATCTATGAAAGCAAATATTCCCCCATGAAACTTTTATCATATTAACAATACCATATTTTCCTTTTTTTTTTTGTTAGGTTTTTGGGTTTTCAGGGGGGGGTTTTTTGTTTGTTTTGGGTTTTTTTGATTTTTTTTTCTTCATTTGCCTTTTTACCATCTCTATCCATAGAAAATTTTGGGAAAGCCATTCAAACACCAACCATCAAGTCCAGGTGGACAGGAATCACTGTTTTCTCACCCAGAGAGCTGTGAATTGGGGTGTTCTCTCTTAGGAAGTGGCAACGACTGTCTCTGCACAGGCAGCACAAACATCTCTGGTACCCAGGAGTGGTTTGCACTCACCTCTGCCCCTTCCATTGTCTGCTGCCCATTCATCCGCTGCCTGACAAGGATTTTATTATATGGATATTATAGCCGTTGTGCTTCCTACCTCGCTTTGAGATACAGCTAGGACATATTTAGCTACAGTACATGCTGTTCTAAATATACACAAATTAAACATGAAAAAGCCTGCGATCTGGCCTACCTAATGCCTACGTTAGCACACTTGTGTAGCTGGGAAAAGCTACACAAATCTGAAATAGCAGCAACAGACTTGGGGTAATTTTCCTGGGAAAGGCTGGGAGAGACCAATGGGAATGGATGGGAAGGTCTTGTAGCCAGGAGGTGTGAGATGGTTGGATGGGCTCTGAGGAACATCCCACCAGCACCAGGCTGGAATCACTACTGGGAAAGGCATAATCTGGCTTTTTGCTGCTGGTTGCAGGGCTGGATGTCATAGTCATGGTTGAGGAAGGGAACAGGGCTGGATGAGACAGCCAGAGAACCCCAAGCTCACTTGAAAAACTGGGTCAGAAAACCAGGGTTGTGCCAGGATTGGGCTTAACCCAGGTTGTCAGACAGGACCAGGAGTATAGTGATGGCCAGGATGGATCAACCAACCCTTGAGGAACCTTGGCACAAACCACATTTGGCATCTACTGTGAGGGTCTTCTGGGGCCTGAGCTTGCAGCAACCTATCAACTCAGCTGGGACTGTAGCTCCAGTTCTTGGGGCTAACCATGAACCTTCAAGGGCCTAGTGGTAGCCCACAGACCTCTACTGACTCTGTACCCTTCTTCTCCACAGGTCCCCAGTGCAACGCCTCGGTAGACCTGATTGGCACGTGTTGGCCCCGGAGTGCAGTGGGACAGCTGGTTGCTCGACCCTGCCCTGAATATTTCTACGGTGTGCGATACAACACCACGAGTAAGATGAGCAGCACTGGAGGGGACACAGTGGATGAGAGATGGGGGAGTTCAGAGAGCAATGGGCATCGGGCTGCAGGGGCACAGGCGACAGTACATTTCTGGGTACAGAGCTCACTGTGGGGCTCTGTGTGATCCATCAACTTAAAAAGGAAAAAGCCCTCATATCCCAGATTTCAGGGAGGGTGGTTTCACACCAGCAGCTTTACAAGCAGGTCCTCCTTGAAGGGAGTCAGGGCTGATGCCCTGCACTTGGAGGTGGCACGGAGGTTTGCAGCCCTCAGCTGAGCAAGGATTGGGTGACATTGCAGCTCATCCCCTCCTGGTGCGGGTGACAGCGTTGTCACTGACAGTGATGTGCTGGGAGCAGGGGATGAAGTGAAAGCATTTGAAAAGTGCCCACAGCCATTCCTAGCACACGGCTGGGTTTCTGACCATCCAAGTGCTGCTTTCATCCACCTTGCTTCCACAGAAAACATCAGTTTTTCCATCCCACACACTTGTTCAGCAGTGGAAGATTGCATGCAATACAGTTCTCATGCCATTGCAGGAGTCTCTTTGCATTAATCCATACTTGTGCCTGCCCAGGTGCCATCCCCATCCCTGTCCCAGCTGCCCATCATCCTGATGAGGCTCACGGTCTCCCTTGTTAATGGCAGAAGCTCAGCATTGCCCCAGTGCTGATGCTAATCAGAGGCTACTCCAAGACTGTCATGGCCATTCCTTCCCAATTAGCCCTGCTGCTTGCCCTCCTTGCTGGGAGGCGAAGCAAGCGCCTAATGCAGGGAGAGAAGTGAAACCTTCCTGCTGTCCCTGCAGCAGCACTCACAGGATGACACAACTGCTCGATCAAACGGCACAGAGGAGGGGAAAGGAAAGTCGAAGTGATGCTGCTCCCACTGCATCTCAGTGGAGGGAAGCACCAGCGTCCCCCAGAGGGGCAGAGCTGGTACAGGTCCAAAGCCCTTGAGGGGATCTGAAATGTTCCAGGGATTTTGGTTCTGCAATGGCAGACAACCAAGGGAGCATCTACACTGGCTTCAAAGCAAAAGATACAGCTGGTTTGATGCCAGTGACCCCTTGCTTAATGACAGTCAATGGGTCACATCTTTGTTCCTCTCCTTAGGCACCATTAACCCTTCAACACACACCCTCTCTTTCAGATAATGGCTACAGGGAGTGCCTCGCTAATGGGAGCTGGGCAGCACGGGTCAACTATTCCCAGTGCCAGGAGATCCTCAGTGAAGAGGTAGGACCTTGGTAGTCCCTCAGCTGGGACCTTGGTGGGAGAGTGAGGGATAGTCAATGGAATTGTGAAGGGCAGCAGCATCCATGTCAGGAATGGCCCAAGGGATCTGTGCTGGGTGTGCAGCTACATCCCAGATATAAGGTCGCATGTGGCATATATGACCCCCCCCTTCTTGATTTGCATTTTCATTCCTTGCCAGAAATAAAGTTAATCCTGTTCCCTTCCCTGTTAAAAATCCAAAATTTGCAGTGTGAGGTCCCCTGGCTTCAGGGCCACTGGGTGCAGATCAGCATGCCCTCCTGACACAAGCACCCAGTGCAAACCCCATCCCTCCCTGCTGGCAGTGAAATAAAGGAGACATTTAGGAAGCTGAAAGGGATTTTAAAAAACCCCCAGGCACCAAGAATTACAATCCAGCCCTCAGCACAGAGGAGAAGAGATACATGCTGTTCATTTGCAGCTGATAACCACCTCTGGTATTTAAGATGTTGATATCTCTTGCCAGGAACAGTTTTCTCACTCAGTTAATTGCTAATTCACAGGTTGGATGAGTGCCTAACAGCAGGAGCAATCAATTAATTTAATTATCACTCACACCTTCCTGAGATCCCCTGCTCCCTATGCCCAAATTCGTACCAGCCTTTCATCTGCCCTCAGGGCAATGGGGAATGAACTGAGACATCAGCTGTCGCATTGCCAGTGAGCTCAGCTGAATTACAGCAGGCTTTCCTCAGACGATGTTTGGGGATGTCCCAGGGGTGATGTAGGATCAGCACCCTCGAGCTGGGTTGGATGTGTGGGATGTGAAACACCTGAGCCCTTTTCAGGGCTAGGTTAGTGCCTCTCCTGTCCATGTTTGCCCCATCCACCCAGCATTATCCCTTTCCAGCCCCGTCTCCACTATCCTGTACCAGGTGAGCTCCACTTTCTTTCTGAAAAAGGCCCAAAGTGTGTGATTGCAGCTCTCAGAGGTGGGTCTGTGTTGTTACCTGGGGCTGTTGCTGATCCCATCTTGCCTCTTCCTCCAGAAGAAGAGCAAGCTGCACTACCACATTGCTGTCATCATCAACTACCTGGGGCACTGCGTCTCGCTGGGGGCCCTCCTCGTGGCCTTCGTCCTCTTCATGCGCCTGCGGTGAGTGACCCGACTGCTGCCATGCTCATGCTGGGGACAAGCCCAGGAAGGTCACCAGTGGACCTTGGGCTGTAGATAGACCCAGCCCCTGTGTTTTGCCACATCTTCCCTGTGGCTGTTGCTCTCCAATCTGGAGGCATCATGCCTATGTCTGGTTATTATCCCCCTGCTGCTCTTTCAGAGGTGTGGATTATGGAGGCAGAGGGTCCTACTTAGTGCCTTCCACCTCTTGGTCCTGGCTCTCCCCACCTCACCCATAGCATGACCCCAGCAGCTCACCCTTGGGGTCCCAACAAAGACACTCAGCTA
The DNA here is from genome assembly GCA_013400835.1 of Zapornia atra. NCBI lineage: Eukaryota > Metazoa > Chordata > Aves > Gruiformes > Rallidae > Zapornia > Zapornia atra. The sequence goes on along the minus strand of VZTU01019326.1, from coordinate 106,475 downwards.
CACAAACAGCTCCGTGCTCCAGCCAGCGCGTGGCCAGACCCAGACACCCATCATGCTCTGATGGTCCCATTGTCCCTTCTTCTCCAGGAGCATCCGGTGCCTGAGGAACATCATCCACTGGAACCTGATCACAGCCTTCATCCTGCGCAATGCCACGTGGTTTGTGGTACAGCTGACAATGAACCCAGAGGTGCATGAGAGCAACGTGGTAAGTGCAGCTCTGCCAGGCAGCTGGGATGTGCAGAGCTTGAGGATTCTAGATACAAGGCTACCAAAGCAGTCTGAGGGCCTAAGTAGGGCTGCTTGGTGTTTAGTGGACAACTCACACCTATGAGAAACATGGGTTCAGTTGTTCTGCTGTGGTCTGCATAGCTCTGGGCTTTGGTTTCATCACTAACACAGAGCTCTGCTCTTCACCCTCCATGTCTCCTGCTAATGCACACGGCAGGTCTGGTGCCGCTTGGTCACTGCTGCCTACAATTACTTCCATGTTACCAACTTCTTCTGGATGTTCGGCGAGGGCTGCTACCTGCACACAGCCATCGTGCTCACCTATTCTACAGACAAGCTCCGCAAGTGGATGTTCATCTGTATCGGCTGGTGTAAGTACCAGGATTTCCCCTTCCCCCACCAGGTACCTGGAGTTCTAGTGATGGGCGATGCCCACTGCCACTCTCTGCTCCACCTCTTCTTGCACCCAAATAGCTGCAAAAAGGCTGCCAGGAGCAGGGGGTGGGTTTTGCATGCCTCTATCAGCTCACCCAGTGGTTCACCCTGCTTGAGAAAAATCTGCATTACAACATGACGCGGTGGCAGCGCTGCACCCCTGAGACTCACCCATGTGTTCATCTGCAGGTATCCCCTTTCCCATCATCATTGCCTGGGCCATTGGGAAGCTGTACTACGACAACGAGAAGTGAGCCTGATTGCTGTCATTCCCCCTTCTCCTTTCTGTCCAATTCCCCAGAGATCAGTTGTGCCAGGGGCTGTGCACAGAGGCAGGCACGGATCCTGGCCGGTAAGGCTGACATGAGGCAGTGTACATAGAAAGGGTGTGAGGGAAAACGGATAATATTCTTCAGTTATTTCTTTTATCCCAGTTATATCAGTTCTATCTTTTATCTATCTTTTATGCTGCACAAGCCCTGCCTGCAGTCACCTGCCACTGCTTTTTTCTCTTCAAAGGGCAAATGAGATTTTTAAGGGGGAAAAGTGAGATTAAGCCAAAGCTTCTACACCATGTTTGCTAAATGGAGGTGGGATTTAATCTAGCAGCAGAGATAGAAACTCTTCACCTGAGCCATTTTCACAGAGACTTGCTAATGGAGGACTTAACAGGCACCTGAGAGTTCATAGCATGGATGCTGAAGTTAAGAGGAGCCCGTTCAGATGAATGGCAGCTTGCCTTGTTTTTCAGTGCTACTTTTGCTCCCTGACTTCAGCAGCACCATGCTACATGTGCAGGCACAGCTCAGGTTTAACAAAACCCAGCAAGGTGCTCCCAGGACACAGATACGCTCATGTGAACTCCGGCAGGGTTTGCTAGGGACAAAGCCAACCCAGGCATGTGTCTGTGGTCCCTGCTTATCATACAGTAACCACTTCCCACACCCATGCAGGACCCATAAACACCCTCACATCCCCCATGCATCCCTATATATCGGGTTCCTGGGGATGCAATTCCACAGTGGCTGCAGCAGTTTTAAGTTGTAGTGTTTTCACCCTATGGACAGTGATGCACAGAGATTGTGCAAGGATAGGAGTAAATCCCGGTCACCCACACTGGAGGCTTGTCCCCAACACCCCTTGTCCTTGCCTTGCAGGTGCTGGTTTGGGAAGCGAGCAGGAGTTTACACCGACTACATTTACCAAGGTCCCATGATCCTGGTGCTGCTGGTGAGAGCAAAGCAACTTTGTTTGCAAAATAAACACAGGGTTCTTCCCATCTCCATGGGGCATTAGGCTGCTCCTGAGCAGGGTCTTGCTCTCCTCTCCTTCAGCTTCACCCTGCTGCAGCTGATTGTGCTGCGTGTGGCAGCAATGCTGCTTACGCTGCAGACCCGTCTCCCCTCAACCCACACTGCACCTTGAGCAAATTGGTACTGAACCCACCGTGATAAACAGCGTGCGTGGATCCTGCTGGCTTGAGATGGGACTGGAGACCTTGGTCTGACAGGGATGTTCCCTCCAGCAGACCCCCATGAGCATCAGTAAGTCCCTCTGTGCTTGTGCTGGTGCAGGTGGGTGCTTTGTCAAGCATTGGCAGCAACCAGGAGACCTCAAGCCCATTCCCTGACCCACACCGCTTTTCCCCTGGCCTTTGGCTGAGCAGCAATGCTTGAACCAGGTGTCATGTGGGCCATAATGTGCTGGGGCTTTCCCCATTTTGGGAAGGGAGAAAAAGAGATGGCAAGGTGTTTGAAGGGGGAAAACTGTGCACAGGGACTCACAGCTTTTCCCCCTCGTTGTGCAATGCTGAGGAAAGCCAAGGTTATACTAATGACCATCACCGACTGGCCTCACTGAAGGGTTGAGCCTGATTGTCATTTCCCATCCTGCCAGGCAGCGAGGCCACTTCTAATTAGCATCAATTTGTGCTCAGTTTCCAGAGCTGCCTTCCCATGTCCAAATTACTGGTTTGGTGGCCAGGAGAATGGTCAAGTGGCTCCTTGGTGTGATGGTAGCCACTCTCTCAAAATCCTTTGGGTCACCTCCCCATCTGCCTTTTATTCCTTCACACCTTTCTCTAACACTTGCCCTTTCTCACCCATCTCCTGGTGTGTCCTGCTGCCCCACTCCCTTGAACAAATTCTTAAATCTTATTGCTAAAGAGCTTTAAAAACAATAAATGCAGATGTCCTGGTCCAGTGCATGGAAGGCAGTAGATCAGGATCAAGAGGAAATTTCCCATTTCCCCTGGGAACCCATTGCCTCCACTGAAGAAATGGGAGGAAACATTGGGGAGCAGACACTAAAAAGGTGCCCTCTTCCTTCCAGATCAACTTCATCTTTCTGTTCAATATCGTCCGAATCCTTATGACAAAGCTCCGAGCTTCAATCACATCAGAGACAATCCAGTACAGGTAAGAGCATGATCAACCCTGCAGAAAGCAGTCATAGAAACTGCATTACCATGATTGGGGGGAGCAGGAACAGCACCATCAGCCAACTGAGGGGATGGGAGCATGGAGAGACATCTAAGAGCACCTCAAATCCTTTTTGGTTGCACATGGTGATTGCATCTGGTGTTGTCCAAAAATCCTGGCCAGTGAGAGCTTTGTGATGGAGAACATGGATGACTGGATCTGCCTTTGAAGGGAGCTGTTGGGAGCTGAGTCTCTGCAAAAGCCTTTTCTGGTGGTCTCTTTCTGTAGCAGCCCATCAGCTCACTGGGCTTGGAGCTGCAAATCCTGGCACAGAGGTGAGAATTAAATTACTGCTTGGCAGCAAAGCAAAGGTCGAGGAAGGAGCAATGATTCAATGCCATCCCAAACATCTCCTCTCCAAACTGTTAGGAGAAGACAGCATTCTTGGCAGCATGTGGCAGGAAGATTTACACCTTCCCTGCTGGGGAATATTTTGCAGGAAGCTGGGGAGGTACATGGTCAGATCTGCTCTACGAAGTACGATGGCTGTTCCCCTGGAGAAGCTACATGGGTGCACGTGCTGTCCCACAGGTTGCCAACCTGGAGATTCTCATGTCCATGGTTATTTCCAGCTCCTCTATGCCATACCGCAGTTTGTGTCAATGGCTGGAGATCTCCTCCAGGTCACCAGTGCAGCACAATCCCAGGCCCTACACAGCCCAGACCTACCAGGGATGACTTTTCCTGGGTTCGGCTGCTATTGGAATATGTCCATTAACAGCATCTTTAAGCAAAAAGAAAAAAACTGTTGATTTGGCATTGTTCTTGACCCTAATCCAAACGAATGAGATGCCAAGCCCTGACCCTTCTCTTGTATCAGCACTATTACTTTTCACAAACCACACTTTTAATCTCATCAAGAAAAGATATCAAATTAATTAGCTGAGATAAGTTTTTCATAAACCCATGTTGAAGGGTGTGAATTATTTTATCCTCCTTAATTCCTTTTTAATCGAGTCCTAGATCAGCCAAGCAATCATTTCATGCCAGCTCAAGGTCGAGCCTCCGCTTTCTACTGCCCTTTTCTGGATGGAGAAACCAGAGAAGGTGCCCAGTGCTCAAACCATCCCAATCACTTGGGGATTGCACTGGAAAACAGCCCAGCTCTGCTCCATCCTCCCATGGTCACTGGTTTGCACAGACCCAGACAGACCAGTCTGGTGCTGGAAGTGTGCTGGGGAGAGTCCCCATGCCCCAGTCTGCACTGCAGCAGTTCAGGTCCATGTTTTCCCCCCAGGAAAGCAGTCAAGGCCACACTGGTGCTGCTGCCCTTGCTGGGAATCACCTACATGCTGTTCTTTGTTAACCCGGGGGAGGATGAAATCTCCAGGATCGTCTTCATCTACTTCAACTCCTTTCTGGAGTCCTTCCAGGTATGGTCCTAAGCACTAGCTTCTATTCTGGTCCCCTACCAAGGGATGTGGGGAAGCCCATCCTGTGGCTGATGCCTTGTACTGCTCCTGCCCTCTTACAAAAACAGACATACCCAAACCCCAGGGCTGCTCCAAAGCTCCTGATCCTGAGGGTGCTGCTGGTCATGACTGCTGCTTGTCTCCTTCCAGGGTTTCTTTGTCTCTGTCTTCTACTGCTTCCTGAACAGTGAGGTGAGCACCAGGGGTTAGGGTGGGGTGGGTCTACACCCTTCCTTGCAAGGCCCAGTTAGTAGTGGGACAGGAGACTGCCTGGGAATACTGGGTGCGGTAGGCTTGGAGCCCAGGGGTCCTGTGCTGCAGTGCGCTATGCCAAGCTGGCATCAGTATGGTGCCAAAACCCGGGATCAAACCAGGGACTGTTAGATCTTCAGTATAAGACCTGTACCCTTGCACAGAGCTCAGAGGGCGCTGGCATCTGATTCTGCAGCTGAAGACATTTTCTGCATCAGTCAGTGTGTTACCTCCAGCTCCAGACACATCTGCAGGCGCAGGTTGTGCTTGGATGGACAGAAGGAAAACACATCCCTGAGAACAGATGCTCTTGGGCTGTACCCATGTGATATGGTGCAGCAGAAGGACCTAAGGTCCCCCTGTCCCTGGGAAATCCCTCCCCAGAGTGATCTCCAGACACACATGGGTATCCAGCACATGGATGGGGGCACCTCCCAGGCTCTGACCCAAAACAGAGACAGCAGAAAGCAAAGAAGGTGGTAGTAGAGTCTGGTCCTGGGGCCAGTCATTTGGGCAGCTCTTTCCTCTGCCTCCTCCCAAATGCCTGTGTACCTTTACTGTCTCAGGAGAGTGCCCCAGACAAGCTTGCTTCATTACCAAATCATATATAGGTGATGCAGGAGGAAAAGGGACTGGTCCAGGGCTAGCTGGTGAAGCAGGAGCACATCACACTACAAAACTCATGGTCATCTCTTGAGCCTAGCTGGGCTGGCTGAGGATTTTGGTTTTGAACTGCACAGTTGCAGCTGCCTGTATCCAGTGCCCTTTTCCCAGGGCATCCCACACCGCAGTCATGAAAAAGCATCTCTTCACTGTGTGCCTGCCACACAAAGCACTGGAGCAGAATTAATGTCAAATTGATGCTGCTAGCATGAACCAAACAAACCATAAAGTTTCTCCAGTTGTGTCTCGCATCCCTCCCAGCCCCTTGCACCATCCAATGCAGCGTGAGATGCTGGCTCTCCTGCAGAGTCCCTGCTCAGATTTATTTATCCCTTGTTATTCTGTTTTGTGTCAGAGGCACCACTGGTCAAGTCCATCTCTTTTTACAGATGAAAGGGCTGCTTTTCCCTGGCATCACCTCAAACAAGGCTGGGTGCCCTGGGAGGTGGCAGGGGCTCCCAGGACCCTTCCATCCCCTGGGGAGCTGAGCAGGATCTTGATTGAAAGACTGAGGATGGGGTTGGCTGGTGCCTCTGAACTACTTTGGGTAGCAATCCAGTGACTGAATGTCCCTTCCTCTGTCCCATGCCCCCAGGTCCGATCAGCTGTACGGAAGCGGTGGCACCGATGGCAGGACAAGCACTCCATCCGCACCCGCGTGGCTCGGGCCATGTCCATCCCCACCTCCCCAACCCGTGTCAGCTTCCACAGCATCAAGCAGTCCACGGCTGTCTGAGCCAGAAGTGAGCTGCCGTACAGGATGGGGGAGCCAGCATCCTTGCTGTGTGGTACACCTGTCATGTCACAGCACAGGAGCCAGGTCCTGCCTGTACCCACCAGTCTCACGGAGGATGCACAAACTTGCAGCTATGGGAAGCCCTACAGAAGCTTCTGTCCCATGTACTGGGGCAGATCTGTAGGTCAGGACAACTGAGATGCTACTTTGTCATCTCCCTGGCAGCAGTGTAACTTGCTGGGGTGGCAGAAGGAGACAGAGGTTGCAGCAGCCTCCCTGCCTGCCTCCATCCTGGCCATGATGTCCCATGGCCCACTGCTGCCTCTCTCAAGTTTGTCACTGCTCTGAGGTGACAGAACACCAGGACATTGCTGGGACAATTTATGGGGCTAATCCCTTCGGAAGCTGGGTCAGCCTTCTGGTGAATGCATGCTGGGATGCTGGGGAAGGGGAGCAAAACCCTCTGGGGGGACAAAGCCCTCTGCATTGACAGGGGATGGATCTAGCAAGCCCTGGACCGGTTATGGTTGTCGCTTTATGTGACTGGTTTTGTACCACTGGGGTTATTTGAGCCCTTCCCTTGCCAGGTTGTTTCTCACATTGACACTGAGGAAGTGAGGCAGAGCAATGGGGTGGGACAGGGGACGAAACCACGCAGGGGATGAAGATGAGTCCCAGCGCTCTTAACAGCCACACGGATGGGGCTTGGTCTGAAGGGGGACCGGAGGGTTAGTTAATTCTATGGTCCAACCCAGCCCAGATTGGTCTACAGGTCCTTGCCAAGTCCCTGGACCTCAGGGTGGTTCTGTGCCTCTGCTCAGGGTGGGAAAGGTGAGGGAGAGCTTCAGCAAAGCTCCCTAAAGGCAGCTTTGTAGCACAGGGACATGCTGTGGCTTTGCTTCCCCTCCTCCCTGCCCTGCTTTTACCGGTGCAGGTGGACTCAGTGTCAAAGCTGCTCCTTGCTCTTACACAGGGGATGGGGCCAAATCATTCCCATGATGGGTTAAGTGCCTTGGAGGAGCAGCAGCCTCCCTCCCCATGCTGGGGACCCCAGACCATCTATCATGCAGCCCTCAGGTCCCCAATCCCCTCCCAATGCCCTGTTTCATGTGGTCACCAAAAGCAGCTGAGCAGAGAGGTCCACACAAGGTGGAAGGTTTTGGGAATTTGCCCCAAGCTTGGAGTCACGTTTTCCCTGCCTCATATTAGGTCTGGGGATGCTCAAACAGCGTAGGGGATGTTATGGGCCAAGTCTTCTCTCTGCATCCCAGGGACTTTGCCACTGGGGCCCTATGGGGTCTGGTATGAGTCCCTTCACACTTCCGTGCCTCAGTTTCCCTACTATAAACAACAAGCATAAGTGTTTCCCACCCTAGGGAGGTTTAAGCATCTTTGAAATTGTAGTACTCTCTGGTTTACTCAGAATACACCACCAGAAAGGAATAAAATCTTCCTTTTTATACTTTAAAGCTAGACACGAGCTAAACCCTCCAGGTTCTTTCTTTAAACTTTCAAGTAGTTCAACAGTTTGAACTCCTCCCATTTCCCTCCCTTTGAGATTTCCTACCTGCATGGCTACTGTGCAGCCACCCCCAGAAATACCCCATTGCCTCCAATAATGTTCTGGGAGCAGCTACAGCTCCCAGTATGATGGGGTGACCCCAGTGAGGACCATGCCCTGCACATGGGACAGGTTTTGGTCTTTGCACAAGCTTTTCTCGGAAACTGTCTCTTATCAATATATGGGTAAGAAAAAGACCCACCCCCCCCCCAAATTTATGCAATGGGAAAACTGTCAACTCCTGGCTTTAAGTCTCCTTTTAAAAGGGGCTGATGCCCTGCAAAGAGTAGACTTGCTCTGTCCTCACCGTTAACAGTTGGATTTCTCTGCTGGGTGCTTTGGCAGGAGCTAATAACAATCTGCTGGCTACAGAGAAAGAGAAGGATGTGCCAGGGCGCTTTTTCATTGTTTGTACCAGTAATGGCACCAAAAGGCGATGTGCTACGTGTTCAATTTGGATTTTTCTAAAGTGGGGTCATTTTTGGTTGAAAAGTTGGAAATTGAAAAACCAAAGAAAAGAACCCAAACAGTGTTTGCATCACTGTTTTTTTTATTTTCCTTCTGCTCTTGGTGGTCTACTCTGACTGACATGACTTTGCTTTCTGTAGCTGGGGAGGTGTGTGTATTCTTGGCCTTGTTTGATTAAAATTACTTCTGTTCTGTCACAAGGACTTTTGGGGCTTGTTTATCTTTTGGAAGAGACAACCCCAGCATGGCCTCTCCCTGCTTTCCATGGGAGCATCCTCACACTGCAGTGAGCTCAGCATCCCACTGGCCACAGAGGCAGCTGGTGGTTTTCTGTGTCCTTTCCACCCTAGGCCCACATGCTGATAGGGTGGAGGTGGGATACAGATTCTCCATGAAGGTATCAACATCTAAGGGGAGGTGAGGAGCATGCTTTGCTGGTTTCCCACACAAGTAGCATTGGGGCTAGAGAGACTCCTCCAAGCTTTCCATCATGCCCCCTCTCGCCACCTGAGCTACGACAGAAAAAACCCCGTGTTTCGCAGCAGGAGGGAAGGCCAATTAAAACCAAAATTCATTTCATACATCAATGTTTACAAGTGAAATTCAGACACAAACATTGCTTTCTGGTCAAGCTCTTCAGTTGCAGAATTAATTTGCTCATCACACAGAGCCTTGGAGAGCGCTGTAATTTGGTAAGCACCATGCACATAAATAATAATTACAGGTTCCTGCTGATTACATGATTGTATTTCAAGTTATCAAGTAATTCTGAGATTAATGACCTGCCAATCCTGCCCTCTTGATGAGGCTATAGCCTCTGGAGATAATTCTGCATTAACCCTTGATATCCTGGCACCGCTTGGGGCTGGGAGAGGCAAAGTGGGACCCCAAGGATGGGACCTCATGGAGCTACAGGGCATGAGTAGGTCCAGATACTCATTGGAGCCTCTCTGGCACACGGAGATGGAGTTTAACTTAGCTTCTTTATTTGATCAACACATGAAACCTAACACAGAAGTTGTCTCCAGCCCTGACGCTGATCACCAGCCTCAGCCCTAGTACCCGGGGTCAAAGCTCCAGTGTCCTGACTGCCCTGCTCTACTTCCCCAGCATGCCAAGAGCTGGCAAAGGAGAAAATCTGCTGCCCAGAGTCTGAACCAAGGGAGGGACAGGAAAGCTCATGGTCCTGACCCTCTGTGGAGGATTTGAGCTTTTATCCCACCTTTCAGCTGGGCTGCCCTGGGCAAACAACCACATTGCCAGAGCCAGGACCTCTCAATTCCTGCTCCACTACCATGGGCATGATGCACGGTCCATCAGTCGGAGGATTTATAACTTGTATTTAAAGCCAAGATGGGTCTGTCATTCTGCTTCCTCCATCCTGGCTCAGACACCACCATTTCTCTCTAGTTGTCCACAGCTTTAGGCCATTTCTGGATGTTTAACCCTCTCTGTACCTTCCCAGGTGGGCAGTGATCCTGGAATGGGTGGGAGGTAGGGGGGGAGGGGACACCTCATGGCAGTTTATAGCCTCATGGTCTCATTTGTGGCTTTCAGTGCTGTCTGCCCCAAGATGCCTCTCACCTGAGACGTGTCATCCTTCCAGCGCTTCCAAACCCTCAAATAAATATTTCATCCTTTAATCCAGTGCCCTCTTGCTCTCTGCTCTACCCCCCAGCACAAGCCTCCCGCTGACATTTGTCACTGCAGTCACAGTTAAATGGCTTTAAAAAGCACGTGGCAGCGAGAGACAGGCATCTGGTGCCACGTTCATGAAATTTTCAGAGCTGTATTTTTCCAGTTTGGAGGAAATCTGAAGATCAGAGACACAAGCGTGGCTCCCCCGATCCCATCGAAGAACTTGTCTATCCAGGTCTGGAGAAAAGGCTTTTCTGGCTGTTCCTTGAGGAGCCCCAGGGCTATGCTGAAGGCAGCAGAGGTGTGTGCATCGCGCAATGTGCTGGAGATGGGCATCTGCAAGGAGCAGTGCTGAGTCAGTCCCTTGACCAGCAGACACTCCTGCTTATGTCTCTGGCTCTGCAGTGGTCACCTACACCCAAGTCCATCCTCCCAGCTGGAGCCCTTAACGATGTTCCCATGGGGATGTGCACCAATGGTTGTCCTGGTTTGTTTGGGAACAGCTTGGTCCCTTCAGCCCCAACAGCCTACTCCCACTGCAGCACCAGCAGAGCCCCTGCAAACACCATGGCCAGGCTTTCCCAAGAGATCCAGGGGTCCATCTCCTCTCATGGTCCCTGGATGCTTCATTTGCTGCTTCCCCATTTTTGCAAATCACAGATGACTGGCAAGAGAATAGGAAATGTGTCGTTCCTGTCTGGAAAAAACAAGCAGGAACTGGGGAAGGTGCTGAGGGCTGTTCAGGTGCTGTGAGGCATCCAGGTTTTGCACCATGTTTCTGTTCCTGATGTCCAGCCCCAAGCTTACCATGGTTCACAGCCACTTGCTAATACCCATCCTAAGGCTCCTCCAGCTCCCTACCTCCGTCATACAAAAACTGAGACGGAAACTTTGCACGCCCTCAAACCACAGCTTCTCTTCCCAGAGAGCATCACAGCCTGGTGCTAAGCAGGTAGCAAACAGGATAGTCATGCAGGCTCCTTCCCCGTGGTCTCAGTGCCCTTCTCTGCCTTGCTGGGTAATTAGTGCCTCTTGGTTTGATGGTGTGATAAAGTAGCAATTTGCAGTAGCCGAGCAAGGGCAGCAGAGGGGGAGTGGGAAGCAGCTGGGTGTCAGGAAGTCTGGCTTTGAAATCCAGTCTCAAGGGATTGAATCACTTTCTCAGGGTTTGGGATGAGTTTAAGCATGTTTTCCCATCCATAGCACTATGCTAACCAGGGGCAGGTTGCCCAGGGGATGTTCATCTCTTGTTTAGACACCATTATCAGCCCATCACAGCAGTGCAGCCTTAACAGGAAACAGTACCCTTTAACAGGAAACAAAATTGTTAAGAACGTAAAATGGTTTTGGGAAGGAGGGAAAAACTGGATTTAGAGGTAACACTTTTGGATAACCGGAGAGCCTGTTTAGCAGGTGGGCTAAAATCTACCAGGGCTGTTGAATCAGGGAAGAGCCTGAAAAAGGCTCTGTCCAGGACACATGGCATGATTAAGGTTGGGATGTATCCTAATAAGACCATGAGCAGAAAGAATAATCACCCACATCATTTTTCCATCAAACGTATATTGCTCTTTGCCATCTCCTCACAAGCCAAGCCTGAGCAAGCAGCTCCGCACCACTGCAAGCAGAGCACGCCAGTGGTGCTTGCTGCAAGCATGGCCGTGCTGCAAAGCAATTGCGGAGAAAACCACGGCTGGGCTCTCCCCACGTTCAGAGAGGGCGATTGCACGGCGTGAGAGGAATCCTAATGGGATGGCAGGCAGCTGCAGCAGCGTTTGTCATCTCAGTGGTCCCTCTGAGGCAGCACAGGCACTGAAGGCATTCAGAGCACTGCAGGAAGGGGCATCGGCAACACTCTCAGGGCACAGATAGTGTGGAGACTCAGAGTCTTTTTTTTTTCACTGTGATGCTCTGTGCATGAGCAGTGTTGTGGGCTCCTTAAAGCAGGCTGTCATGGCAGGGAGGATGCTGGGTTCCCAGATTTTGCTGTAAGAGGAGGTTCCAGGGCTGCCATACGTTGATCTGGCAAAGTTGGCCACCCAAGAGACACTCTGGAGCTGCACACTTGGACAAGTCAAGAACACAGCTGAGACTTAGAAGAGTGCAACTTAGAGGGTAGAAGCTCAAGCATTTCTCTCCCTTGCTGTCCCAGCACTGACTTTGTTTCAAGGTTAGGAGTTACTTGGTAGATGAGAGCAGCTGTCCAAAAAGAAATAAATAAAATAAAACAAAAAATAAAATAAAATAAAATAAAATAAAATACACACACATCCCCAAAAGGCTCTGGTAACAAATTTCCACCCAAATCAACATCCTGGGAGAGATCCACATAATGTGATTTTAAAACACCACAGCAAAATGTTTCAAGCTTGAAGAAAAAAAGCAATTCTGGATTTTAGGGGAGTCTGTCAAATTGCACAAGAAGCCCTGCACACCCCAGTGTGTGCCAGCACTGCTCATAACACAAGCTACTTTCATTAGAGGTCATGTTTCCAGCCTCAGACATTTTCCAGTGGGTACAAACCTGGGCAAACCAGCTGCCTTTTCCTCTCAGAGGAACATTAATTATTTTCTCACCCAGTTAAACCTTTGCAGCTACACTGAGCTGCTGACCTCTCTCTAAAGATAGGGCTGCATTTCACTAGCCAGGGGAAAGCATGCAAAGGAAAATCAATACCTGTCATCTGTATTTATGTATGAGCTTTTATTAATGTGGACTTCGGAGTTTGGCATATGTTCTCTCTATCTGTGCCTAATACCCTGCTTCATGTGCTCTCCCCACTCCAGTCAATAGCCATTCCTGTTTCCAAAGAGATGCACTTTTAAAAGCACCTGCACCACTTACTTTACTCAAAGGACTGGGATTTTTTTCAGCAGTTCAATAATATTCATGTACAATATAAATGAATACAATATTCTTTGGTGTCCTGGCCAAGTTGATGGTGTTTCTCTCTTTTCTCCATCATCTCTTTCCTACAGTAAAGGGAAAAATATAGTCAGGGCTCATCAACTGCTATCAGTCAAAAGTATTTTTTTTCTGGAGAAGCATTTGGGGATTGATTACTGTTTTCTTCCTTAATAAAGTACCTATTTCTTTCTTGTTTTTCTTTCCCACTGGAAGATCAAACCCCAAGTGTTATTTTATTGGCAAAGCTTTCAGCTTTTAGTTGCTGAAAACCTAAGATGTTTTGGCCTGGAACCAAAATCATGAAAGTCTTTCCAAGGAACATTTTAAAACCTCAAAACTTCTCTTGGTTTTTGTATGTTTTCAGTGAAGATTTATTTTTAACAAGTCCTGGAACAGATGTTGTCTGGGAGGGGGTGTGCATTCAACACCTCTGTCTACAGGTCACTTCAACTGTGCTCACGGCTGTGGCAAGATGAGAGCTAAGGATGCCCTAGCATGTCCCTCCCCATCCCAGTTCCTCCTGCCTAGTCACCGCTGGATTCATTGGCAGCTCTGACTGATTTCACCTCCCCAAAGCCCAAGCAGGGATCCCCAGATAGGACAGATTGGCAAGGCATACGTTTTGGGTAGCAGCAATGCGCTAGCAGAGGCAGCTTTCTAACTTGGCATGTCTCCACAGCAGCAGTGAAAAATAATCCAAAAAGAAATAAATGGGAGGAGAGAAACACAGAGAATCAAGTGCCTTCTGACTGCAGCTGAGCTGAACCTGCCTTTCCCCAGAGGCTCCTTTGAAGTCCCAAACCCTCCCTGCCATCTCTGGATCCTCTTTCTCCCTTTCTTCAACTCATTCACTGCCCAAGAGTAGATTTAACCTGCAAAGTTGCTGGTTTCCCTTTGAAGAATTATTTGATTGATGCACCCTCGTCCCTTGATCCTCCCCATCCTTCCAATCCTCCTTCCACACAAAGCGATAGCTGGAAATCACGGGTGTCACTGCTGGCACTGGCCTTGGCATGCATGGCACAGCACAGAGCAACAGGCTGTGGCAGTGCCAGGGAGCTTGATTGCCTTCAAATTGAAAAGTAATGACTCAACATCAGTGTCCTGGTGCTGGAGATATTTTTTTTTTCTCCTCATTTACTCAAAACCAGAAAGGAGAGGCAATGTGAGCTTCACTTGCACAGGTCCTTGATGAAACTGGAGGGTGAGGGGCTGCTTTTTGCTGTGTTGCTCTCTATTAAAGGGGTTTTTCTGGCAAATATTAAATGCTAGAAAGATGGTGTGACTGTGATCCCATTCCTTTTTTTCTCTATTAAATTGTTTCCATCTCCCATTGATTCTGCTCTGGCAGGGGGTTGGACTAGATGATCTTTCAAGGTCCCTTCCAACCCCTAACACTCTGTGATTCTGCAACTCTGTGATTGCAATTCTTACAAAATTAAGGGGGTTTAATTAACCTGGAAAACTCCCTTCTGCTCACAAAGCCTCACTCCCACGGATGAAAGGCTGGGAGGCAGAGCTAGGCACCCCATGGGCTCCTCTGGGATATTTGCATGCTGCTTATATGCATCTCTCATTGCACGGAGGGTGTCCTGAGCTGGCAGGGCAGCTCTGCTCCACTGGGACCTGTGCTGCTCTGCAGCAAGCAGCTCCTGGGGTGGGGTGGGAAGGGTCCTGCAGCTCCTGGCTGCTCCTTGAAGTCAAAGCTTCCATTGAAACAGCAGCAGCCAGAACAACACATGGATGATGTTTAACGTCACAGGCAACTGCTTGAGGATCCAGGACAGGAATAAATAGGAGAAAACACCTTGCTGTTGCAAGCTGCACAACCTGAGTCGAATTGCCTGTGCTGCCAGGCTCTCCTGGCCATGACAGCCCCAGGAAGATGGATCTTCAGGAAAGCAACAGCACTGTAAAGTTTTATCCCCAGGGCAGAACCCCAGCTGCCTGCTGGGACCCTGGCACCTGGGGATCAGATGGCTCTCACAAAGCTGGTGGCTGGCTGAAAATGAAAAATGGGATGCAAGACCAGCAGCTGACCCACAGCAGCTAAACATGAGCAGCTGGGCTCCTGCCAAAGGAGACAGAGACCTGCCCATGTTTTAAAGCACTGGATAGATCGACACATCTCAGTGAGCTCAGACACCCCCTCTCTCTGTGTTTCAGGGAGAGAAGAGCTGAGGTAAAGTGGACTTCTGGCCCCTGAGGCTTTCCCTGCACTTTAATTTCACCACACAGACAGGATGACCATTAATTGTTTGGAGGTGAACGCCCGGCATATTTATTGCTGTCTGAGCCAGATGCACTCTCTGTGGAGCATCCCTCCTCCCAGCGCGGTGCTCTGAAATGCCTGGCTGATTAACAGAGCAAGCAGCCAAGTGAAGAGAGGAGGCCTGGGGACCGCACCTAAACCTACAAGGGGCAGCAGTGAAGCCAAGGGGCAGTCGCAGATGATGGGAGTTCCATAGGAAAAGGAGCTGAAAAGGAGCCAGAAAGGAGACTTGTGGAGAGCTGGAGGTGGCCTCAGATGGAAATTCCCCCTAGGAGTGCAACCAGACATGATTTTATCCAGGTCCTGCTGCCTCCTTGGGTAACCCATTAGCTCTGTGTGGAATAATCAGCTTTTCTAGTTACATTAACATGCAAAGACAATATCTATGAACTCACTTCTCTGCAGCAAAGTCCTGGGGGAGCTGTGCTCACACACCGGCAAAATTAAAGGCATCACATTATTCAGCATCCCAAATGCAGGGGGAGGGGAGGGCACATGACACAGGGACAACACGCAGATGCTCGCACCCATGTCCAGCCTAACGCAATGTGGGATCCTCCACAACACACAGCAGCATCAGTTCAGGCAACTTTGTCTATTCTTACCAGTGGCTGTCTGCGGGTGATGTCTCTGAGGAAGCCCAGTGTGGTGCCAAGTGGGATGGGGAGGGCAGCTGGAGCTTTGTGACCCCGTCCACATGGCACAGTTGTACCCAGCAAAGGTGTCAAGGTTATTTCAGAGCATCACCACATTTGAGAGAAGCAGGGCTTTGGCAGGTGGATTTCTTGGTACTTCCAGGCTGAAGCTGTCACAAACAAATCTCCAAGCTGTGGGAAGAGTCCTGCAGTGCTTCCTCCCAGCTCGGACTGGCCATAGGTACTGTATTTGGACCTCTGAGTGTGAACTTGCACCTATCTGACAAACCAGCTGGCTGCTGTATCAAACATGCAGACACATGCAGAGCCACCCCTGCCTCCCCTGTATTCCCAGGGTGCTGGGGATGCGCTGGTATGCAGGGCTGTGAGCAGGAAGAGGGAGAGAGAAATTACCTTGTTGCTCTGATGGTAAGGGGTTTAGCAGGGGAATCTGTGACAACTTTGCTGACAGCTGAGAAAAATTGCTGCTGCAGTCAATTGTCCTGTTGTTTGCACAGGGACGATGTAGTGTTTATTATTGGGCTAGTTTTTGTTAGCTTCTCCCTTCAGGCAGGAGAAGGCCATTGATGCAAAGATGCTGCAGGGTTCTAACAGCAGGTTAAATATAACAGATTGCAGGGATCTTCAGATCAAGCCGTGCCATCACTTGGAAACAAAACCTCCGAAAATCCATTTGGGAATTTATGTTATATGGGTTGAGAATTTCTTGGCCTGTGTAGAGACATGGGTGAGTGTGACAGAGCATTAGAATACCTCTTAGACAGCTGATAAATAGGAGTGGAGCAGAAAGCCACAATCAGCATGCATAGCTTGATCCTAAGGACATTTTACTGCTACCTTTAGCTTCCTCAAGTAATTACTGAATTTATTAACTTATTACCCATGCTCATTTTCAATTCCCCGTTCTCCATTTCTTATGGATAAAGTTTATCCTTAAAACATCCTAATGGACCATTCAGTTAGATGTTAATGCAGAAGCAGGAACACTGGCCATTGCAGGGTGGCCAGAGAAATGCTCTTACCAAGGCTTCTCTTTCCTTTCTGCCTAGAATGCAAATGAGTCAGACACAAATGTGAACTTTTTTTTGCATTACACTCTTCCATGGGAATTATTTTGCCCTTTGGCTCTTTGTCCACAGTTATAAACCCAGAAAAAAACTTAATCTGCTGCATCTCTCAAAACCGTGTTGAATGCAGTGCTTTTTTTCAGCAGGCGATCAGCAGCAGTGGATTGCAGAGATTTCATTTACCTTAATCCACCTCTCTCTTACAAGTGTCCTTCACTGGTTATACTTTATGTGTTAATTACAACTGCATCCTAACTGATTTTTGCCCTATTATCTGTTTTTCAGTGATGCTACAAAGAGTTACGGTCCCACTTTAATTGCAGCTGATTGAAGACAGCCCTGGGCTGTACACAAAGAGCTGCCACAGCATTTGCCTTGCACAGCATGGGAACTATGTGGAGGGAGCAGGGAGTGCCCCACGTGTCAGGTGCTCTACGCTCAGACTGGAAATGGTTCGACAAACCATTAGTTTCACACTGTCACTTCTCCCACTGCCAGCTTTTTGCACATGGGCTGTGGCATTGCTGCGTGTCTGCATGCTTTCCACTCTCTGCCTGCTCCCACATGCTGCAGAGGAACTGCAGGACTGGGAGCTGGTGGAATCTTCATGAGAGCACATGCACATGGGGCTGGACAGCGTCAGCGTGAGCCTTGGTGAAGCTGCACAGCAATGCTCCGCAGTCCCACATGCAAACTCTCTGCCCTTCCTGCACTGCTCAACCTCAGCCTTGTAGAGAGGTCAGCGATGGTCTCTTCAGCCAGGGGACAGGAGATGGGACAAGGGGCAATGGGCTCAAGCTGTGCCAGGGCAGGGTCTGCTCAGATGTGAGGGAAAAGTTCTTCCCTGAAAGAGTTGTGGGGCTGTGGCACAGGCTGCCCAGGGAGGGGGCTGAGTCCCCACCCCTGGGCGTGTTTAAAAAAAGAGTAGATCAGGTACTTAGGGAAATGGTTGTGCATAGGACAGGAACAGTTGGACTTGATGATCTTAAAGGTCTTTTCCAATCTTGTAATTCTGTGATTCTGTGAACCTCCAGTGATGTGGGAAGTGTTACGCTGCACTGACCACCCTTGGCAAGCAGCAGCTGCTTTGGTGGGCATCACCAGGACAGTGCCTTGGACCAGCACTTATGGAACAGAGTGATATTGCTCTTTAGCTCCTCTCACCAACAACCAACATGAGAAGGAGGCTCTGAGGGATCTCAGAGGGTTGGGGGTTTTTTTCTGTGCTGACTCATGGTGTCAGAGACTACCTGGTTATCACACCAGGTGTCCAGCAGAGAACTCAGGTGTCCTGCTGCTCTACCACCAGTGACTGCAGCTTCAGTGCAAACTTTCAGCTGAAGGTTATGTAAATTATATTTTTTTTAGAAAACAAATCCTCCAAGGAGAGGATTTTTGGATTTTTTTTCTTTTTCTGTCACTATTCTCCAGAGAGAAAATATCCCTGGGGGGGTTGCCTCCCCATCCCACTGGAACATGGCTCAGCTGCCAGTTTTGCCATCCTCTGGGCGTCTACAATCTAAAAATACACAGTGTACAATCAACCTACCACCCATTAGCTCCCGGCGATGGGACTGACAGGTGCTCACAAGCTGCAGTGATTTAAATCAGAGCTCTGCAAACAAACACCAAGCAAGGTTGCAGATGTCTCCTTGTGCTGCGCTGCAAAACTCCCCGATGGTGGGCAGGGAAGGGATTTCAAAGTACCTGGGAAGTTAATGCCCAATGAACAGAGGTCAGGCAGAGTGCGGTGTGCTGGGAGACAGCTGGAGTTGGGCTCATGTCCAGTGCAGGGCTTGGATTTATTTGTGCCCCTTGCTGCTGAGGGATGGCTCTGCTCTGTGCACAGGAGCCCATGAATGATCACAGTGAGCGCAGCTTTTTTTGCGCATCACACTTCTTTGTAGGAAAATTAGGGCGATTCAGGGAGATACCGTGTCCCTGACCCTCAAGGTTACCAGCAGCGAAGGCAATTGCAGTGTCCCTGCATACTGATGATCCCTTTACAACAGGTCCACAGCACTTTCTGTGCCACTCTGACCCATCTTAGGTGGCTGATGGTTTGGGGGTAATATCTCAGGGAAATGAGACTCATCTATTAACTAGATTTGTTCTGGCAGCGGAGGGGTTTTGGGACACGAGGGCGTCTGTGTCTGCGTCTGCCAGCATGGGCCTGATGAATCCCACCCCACCCAGAGTACCAGCAGTCACCCCCTGGGGTTTTTCCTTTTCAGAGGGTAATGCAGGAGTCTTTCCAGTCCTTACTGCTAGATAGAGGAGCTGACTGCAGCAGGCAGCAGAAGCATTATTGAGCACTGTGTAATGACGGCCTGGCACCAGTTACTGCATCTTGGTCACTCCTGTTGTCACCCACTTCAAACAGTAACAACTACTGACAACAAGAGATACTCAAAGTTCACGAAACAATGTATTTTGCCTGGCTTTTACTTTATTAACAGACAAGTGTCTTCCAAGCTACCCAAAATATCTGCAAACCCCAGAGGGTCCATCTCCTCCAGCTCTGCCTGGATTGATGCACTTCCTATACCCCAGTGAGGAGGCAGACAAGGAAGACCATGAAACTAGATCTGTGAGATAATCTGCAGATGAGACCCATCACATTGTGAGTCTGCTGTCATGCAACTGTCCTTGTGAGAGCTCATCAGGTACAGGAGAGCAATGGGTCCGTAATAAGTGTTGCTGTCAACTGAAGCGCTTTGGTTCCAGGCATTGTCATTTAGACAATTTAGTTGTCAACGAAGATAAAGATGTGATTTGCATACAGTGGGTGAACATCTTCAAAGGTGAAAATACCAGGTTCTGAAAAGCTTTTTCATCCAGTAAAGGCACAGCAAGATGTCAAATGGCTGGAAGGTAAGCACCCACACTGGCATTAGAAACCAGGCATGAGTTTGAAGAGGTTACAACCAGGGTCAGTGACCTGTAAAAAGACCTGCTGTCCTCCAGAGAGCCCCTGGCCTTGGCCCTAATACCTTCCAGGGACTTGATGACTAGAATGGTGCTGGATTCATCCTGTCCCCTATTGTCAGGTTGAAACCAGCGTTGGTCCTGGCAGCAAAGAATTCATGCAGTATGCTATGGGCTTGTGTCAGGGGACAAGCTGACATTGCCCATGCTGTGTTCATCACAAAGTCAGTTAAAAGAGCCAATGTTCCCTTGTAAAGCATAACACCTAGGGGTACCTTTGTGGGCTGAACAGCTTTGGAGTTGGTCATATGAAAACTCTTGCCATTAACTCTAAGACAGAGGCTCTGCCAGAGAGCAGTTGTTGCACGCTTTACAACAGAAGCAACATGTCTGGCACCTGCTGTGAGTTTACCCGGTCCAAACATCACAGCAGAGCATGAAATAAAAGCTCCAAGGTCCAGACTGACACTGTCACCCAGACATCCATTCTCAGCCCATCCCTTGAGGTAGATATCATAGTAACTGAGATAAGGAGGGGGAGGCTGGAAACCAAAACACTCTGGACTGGGTGTCTCTGCTTGTTTTTCTTCTCTGCTCTGCTTTGACTCACTGAGCAATCCCATCTGGCTCTTCTGAAGAGCAGTTTTACTCACCTTGCACTTTATGCTTTCCTGAGGATCAGTAGTAAACATCCCTTCAGTTGATAATGAAATAGCAAGGAAAATTAGCAGCACTTCTGCCGCAAGCTCACAGACACTAAATCCCTGAGAAATGCCATGGTACTCGCAGAGGCTTCAGACACCTGCTGGGACTGACCCCCAGGTCTCCCTTCTTCATCTTTATCTCTTTACCTGCAGCTATTCCTCTCCCTGTGATGCTGAAGGATGTGCCCATTGTAATATCAGAGCCGCAACAAAATCCTTCTCGAGTGACCCAGCAGCAGCGGTTTGTGTCCCCAGACCTCCCTGTCAGGACGGAGGTGATTCATTTCAGACCAGTGCCTCCGCAGGAAATCTATTATTTCCTGTTCTTCCACTGAGTGATGTTTCTCCCTCTAAATTGAAGCTTTTCACAGGAGTGGATAGCTCCTCCATGTATTTCTCACCTCAAGGAGACATTTGACAAAGCTTTAAAATCATCTAAGTGTTTGGTTTCAGCTGCTTTGAGGTAAAAATTGTGTTTTCTGGCTCAAAAGGTGTTTCAGCACTAATGGCTAATGATGGTAAAATAAAATAAATAATTAGATGCAAATAGTCCAAGGCCAAATGAGACGTCATTAATAACTGAATTGTTAGGCCTGATTTGATTTTCTTTTATCTTTCTTCTCAGTTTGAGGAAAGTTCTGCCTTCTCATCCCAGTTAGTAGCACTAATGCACCTTGAACAACCAAACTGGTCAACTATTTGCCATCCAGCCTTGGAATTAGTCCGTTGCTGTAATGCAGCATGGTTTCTACTATAGCTGTAGTGTCTTACTCAACTGTTAAATAGAGGAGGAACGAGTGTTAGGTGATTTAACTCCTCTCTCCTGGGGGGCAATGAACGGACACCAGCAATACTCCTGCATGATTCAGAGTTTTAGTCTCAGTTACCAGCACAGTGGAGGGAACTTAAATCTTAAAATTGAGAGCAGGAAAAATCTTGAGGAGGGACCAACGTGGAATCGCAGTGAGGCAGATCCAGCTGGCTTTCTGATGACTCAGCTTCAGGGAGATAATTGCAATCTCCAAATATCAAGGGATGTTGCTGCTAAGGAAGGAAAGGAAATATTTATGGTGGAAGAGAGTTCAAAGGCAGAATGGCTGAGCTGCTTGTGTGAAAACAGAGGTGGGATAATCCAGGTTGAGTAGTAAGGAGAAGTATTAGCCTGTGAAATTAGCCTACTGAGTGTGGAAGAGTTAGAAACTCCATCATTTGGGATGTTGAAAATTACACTGATCAAGATCCAAGTGAGTTCCCTCCAGGGAGCAATCACACAGCCGCTGAGACAGATCTCTCCTGCCTCCCCACCTCTGCAGTTCACTACATTTTCTCAAAAAATCTCAGGTGTCAGTACGGAAATTATTAGATCCCCATCCCCCACAGTCCCATGATGCATCCCCTCAATTGGAACCACAAGTTCCTGCATCCTCTTGCCAACAGGCTGTGAGATGGCCCTGCCAGACAGGTGGGATTTGTTTCTCCAGGAATGTTTGACCTCTGCAAGAAGGGAATTGGATGCACAGTCTCTGTGTCTTTCATCAGGCTCACAGCACACAGACTGTCCCACGTTGTGTCCCTGGGGCACAGGTATCACAACCAGCACCAACACCCACTGATTGAGGACAAGCAAAGCTGTTTGACACCACCCCTGCCCTGGCACCACTGGTCTTATCAGGGGAACGGATAAAAAAGGAAAGGAAAGGGAAAGCCAGGGGTTCCCAGAGAACCTTGGCACAATGCCTGTCAGGAGCCAGAAAATAAATGTAAAGGCTTTTCGTGAACAGCTCAAGGATTAAAATGTCTGTCCCGGGGCAGGCAGCATGAAGGCAGGCAAAGGTTGGACACCACCCGATGTGAAAAATCTTTGCAGAGGAAAAGCCTCACCATCTAAAGAGAGGGAAGTAAGAGCCTTGGTTCTTGACTGATGTATCTGCAGTGAGCAGCAGAGAAGGTGACCTTTGCTTTCACTGCCAGCTCTCCTCCAGAAAAGCAACAGAAGGATGCCAGAGGTGACATCTCAGTAGGACGAAGTGTGCTGGTTTGCAGTGGCCAGATCATAGCCAGGATTTAGGCACAGGGGGTCACTTTGGGTCTTCCCATATGAGTGCAAATTGCTGCTGTGCTTTTGATTTGGACTTGGCTGGCTGTGTCCATAAGCATGAAGGAAATCTGCTTCCACCCTGAGACCAGATGTGGGCTTCGGAGGATACCCAGGGAACGGCATGGGGGATCTCCATCCTTGTGATCCACACGGAATACACCAGAGCAGAGCTGGGCAAAGCTCAGACCTGAGAAGTCAGGAGGGATCTGCCCAAATAGCAACCAAGATGCAACACTGCTTCTGTTCAGGGGAAATGAGATCTGCACAAGGAGAATTTTCTTTTCATTTGGTCAAAACCTTCCACTGATTATAATCAAAGCATCACATTCTCCCTGTCTTCTCCTTAGCGGTGATGGGGTCACTGGGGATATCTCAGCAGGAAATTTCTAAAGGAAATGTCTTTCAAAACAAGCCTTTGCAATAAGAACGTACCCATCTTATCAAAACGGCTTGTTCCCTGTTTTATTTTTAAACAAAATTTGCCCAGATGTGCGCTGTGAATCCGTACCAAGCTGCATCAGCCAGCCGTGCCTGTGGCTCACACCAGCCCTGCAAGGCCAGGAGAGGAATTCAGGCATTTGCTACCCTCTGCTGTCCTCCTTCTGCTATTTCACCTCCCTCTAGCAGAGGCCACCGCTATTTTCCTCTCCCCTCTATGTCCCACCGAGCCTCTCCAGGTGCCTTTGTGCTGAGCCCACCGCCCCCCATAATTGTCTGCTCCCCCAATCCACTCAGACCCATCTCCCAGATACTGTTGCCACCATACGCAGAGTAGCTGTGCTTGCTTCTAACCCCCAGCCTGGTTGCTCACGTTGTCCTTTATGCTCCCCAGATGGTCCCCCTGCCCCTAACCCTTCTGCATCACTCCCCAGTATGAAATCGCTCAGGGGAGAGGTGGTCTGGCCTGCCAAGCACTGAGAGTCCTTCTGCAGGTCTCAGAGAAGAGCCTGGCATCACCAGGGTTAATCCTGAGGTGTTATCACCGCAGCTCCTGCCTTTACTAACAACCTCTGACCCTCCACAGAGGAAAACAAGCCAAGACATAAATGCCAGCCTTGTTGCTTTGGTGCCCATGCTGAATATTTATCACCACCCAAAGTTATTTATCACAGGAAGAGAGATCAGGCATAATTCCTTTCTAATGAGCGATGTTCCACTGACTCCTGATAGGATCTGAAGTGTGGATTCCCTTTCTCTGAAGTCGGTGGTTTATCACAGCTGCTGAGCTATGCTGTCCTCCCCCAGGAAGCCACACACTGCTGCCTGTCCCATGGGCTGGGGGTTTCACAGGGAGATAAACACAGCCCTTCCTTACCAACACAACTTGGTGACTGCCCATGATAATCTGTCTCTAGCAGAGAAAGCTCCTGGATCAGAATATAGTCACCAAAACATCAGTCACGGTCTGAAACCAAGAGACCTAGCAGCTGTGGTGACATTTTTAGGTGGTGCTCCTTGGATCCTCTCTAGGTGTTGCTCTGGGGCAGTGGGAGCTCAACAGATCTCTTTAGGAGGCATCATGATGTCAAGAGATGCAACTCTGGAGTCCATGGGCCCTGAAGGGCTGCAGAAAGGGAGAAAGGGGTACATCGCCTTTGCGGTAAACAGCATGGAGGGATCGGGATCTCAAGGCTAGGAGCCAGCCACCTTCATCAAGCACTTGTTCCCCTTGTAGCGCTGCAGTACTACCCTGGACACCCTTGGGGAGTCCCCAAGGGGCTGGTAACCTTCTCATTCAGCTCTGAAGCTGGTTACTGTTTTGTTTGACAAGTTTTATCTCCCCCAGAGATCAAGCATGGGCACCTCTGTCTCCTTGTGAATCTGGACTTCGCTGTACCCCAGCTTCAGCCAGATATAACTGAATTTCTTGCAATCCACACAACTTTAGGGAACCGATGTGGGGACTGACAGACCTGAGATCCTGCAAGATCGGCCAGCCGAGAACAGGGAGGGACAGTGCCAGAGGCAGAGAGTGGGTCTGTGTTTGTACAACACAACAGCATGCTCCTCCATCCCTGGGTACCGTTGCAGCTCAGTCAAGCTGAGGGAATGTGAAACTTCCTCCACGTGACATGCCCACAAAGCCCAGATCCCTCCCTTCCATCCATGTAGGGATGCAGACACTACTGAGATCGTCTTGTATCAGTTCTTATTTATAAATAGAGTTTGCAGGCTTGTGTAATTCACAGCAGTCTTTTGGGGGGAGGTTGATTCTTAGAGCAACACATGAAATGATCTTTCTCTGTCCCTACTGGGAGCAGTGGTTGCACTCTCTCCAAAATCAGCAAAGGAGTAACAGGTGCTGTAAGAGGATAAGAAAGTGAATCTGTATTCTTGGCATTTTACTATGGATGACCAAAGTTCAGCTTCACATGTGAACCTGAATTTCACATTTCCGAGCTCTTTGCTGTGTGAGAAGGGTATCCCATCTCCCGATGCCACAGCATGCCTGCAGTGGCTGCTAAACAGATTTTCTGAGAACTCACAAACAAACCCCTTAATGAGGCGATCAGCTAAAATGAATGCATAAATAGGGAGTTTCAGAAATGCCACACCTGTCTCAGATCATATGTATTTTTAGCCTGGTTCTCTCAGGAAATTACATCCATGGGGCCTGGCTGGCTGCCCTCCCGGTAATACATTTGGAACATGAGTTTCACTCAAATTTGACAGAGTGGAGATCCCAAAGACACTATCAAGCTCCTACACACTTAGAAAAAAAAAAAAAAAAAAGAGGTGAGGAGGGAGAAAAGCCACAGCTGAGCCATGACTCAGCCTGCACCAGGCAGGAGGGAACACACAGCCCAGCACCATAAATCGGAAGGAAACCTTCATCCGTTCTGCCACTCACACAAGCCTGCATTTTTATCCCAAGCGATTTCAGGACAGCCTGGCTTTATTTATGCTAAAACTGTCAGAAAAAAACTTGAAATCTAGGGTGTAGGGGGATTATTCTTTTTTTTTTTCCTTCTTAAAAAAGCACTAGGGATTCATTCATCCCGTTACTCACCAAGTCAATGCTTTCTCCATGGGCACAGCCTGAAAACAACCCCTGGAGACTCTTGTTCAGCCCTGCCCTTTCCTTAGATCCCGGCTGGATTGGGGCCCCACCCCTCCAGGCCACGGCGCTGGGAAGTATAAGGTTTTTCTCTGATTTTTCTCATTATTTCCTCATTCTGGGAGAACAGGGAGCAAGGGCTGCCTTTTGCTTGTCATCATTTTCTCCAAGAATAATTGCTGGTGCTTTTGACTGTCTCCAAGTTGCCATGTGCTCTGTATTCCTGTTGTATCTTAAATGATTGGTGGGTGGTTTCTGATTTCTCTTGGGTTTTTTTTAAACTTGGGCTGTTTTCTCATGTATACATTTTTTTTTTCCACAAACCAGTAGGATGATTTGAACATATTAACCCTCAAAGCACTTCTCTCTTCCCCTACACCTTGCCTCCAGAAAGCCTAGTACAAATGGCATGGAGTTTTTAGCCTCACTCCTCCCAAGTTTCTGGCTGTTCGTATATTTAAACTGCTCGGTTTTTAGTTCTCAATGGACAATCATAGGAACCTAAATCTCATTTCCAGGACAAACAGGAACATTAACAGAACACACCCTTTTTAAGAGATGCTGATCTAATTCCAATCTGAACCAAGAGATGTGTCCCAGGCTTGAATCCAAACTTCTTACTGGAAACTGTGGAATGAGCTCTTGTTTAAGATGCACCCAAGCTGACAGAAGGACTTGAAAGACTCCCCTGGTATGTGGCCACATCTTACTCTCCTCTTTCTACCAACTTTTGTCATTTCTCTGAGACTTTTGGCACGTGTAATTTGCCCTCAAAACCACCATTTCCTATTTTCTTCAACAGCCTCATATTTTTGTTTCAGTTCTACGTGCCCTCCATAGCTGGAGACCCTGGAGTCTCCCTCTCTTGAATTAGGGGACAAACTCGCCCTCAGGCTAGGCTTTCTAGGTTTTCCCTGCCCCTTGTTCTTCAAGTATTTCCACGGAAAAAACCTTGCCTAGCACCGTCATCGCTTATGTCCTCCTCCTTCCCTCTGATGACAGAATCATCAGAGTTGGAAGGGACCTCTAGAGATCATCTAGCCCAATCCCCTGGTCACCTCTTCTGCCATGTGTCTTCTACTGGGATGCCCTCAGTATTATTCCCTCTTGTGCTCCCTGCCCAGGTGGTCCCCAGAAGAGGGGCCCGGCTTCCCACAAAGCCGACACTTGAATGTGACCAAGGTGGGCAGGAGACATAGCTGCTGCCCAGCCTGTGAGCCGTCACTACGGTGACAGAAGCAGCAGCAGATTCCTCATTGCCATGGTAACAAAGTGTTCCACACTGCACAGTGGGGCAGGATGCTCTGTGCTCCCAATGTCTGGCCACACCTGAGGGGGCCTAGGGTGCTGGGGACTGTAGGGATCCTGATTTTGGCACTTTGTAGATGCTCTGGTAAGACCTGCGTGGAGGTGGAAGTGTTCTGCTCTGACTCCTTGGGGGGCCAACAGGAGCCTTGGAGCAGAGATCAGAGTGCAGTGAGTACCCTCCAGACTGAGCCTGAGCACTGTCTCTCTGCTTTCCTCCTAGGACAGCCATCATCACTGCCTTGGGACCTGCCAGCCAGCTCCCACTGGGAACACCAAGGGGGTGAGATCGGCAAAGCTCTCCTGCTGAACCTCCCTGACCTGTGCACTTCTCTTTTCTGGGTGACGTATTGTCCCCATCCAACCTGTGTCCAGGTGTTGGTGAAAGGACCTTCCCTTCACTGACCACTCTGCCAGTGACCTGGCCAGAAGATGTGGCTTCTGAGTCACAGCCAACATGAGCAGAGATGGCCCAGCCTTGCTCTGCTCACCACAGCCTTGATTCTTGCCACGTATTCCTATAGCCCCTGGCATTTTCTCTCCTCTGAGCATGTAAACAACCTCAGGACTCCCTGTAGGATGGTCCCCAGTGGGGCAGGGTCCATCCACATCCCACACAGGTTTCTCACCTGCTCCACTGGCTTCCCAACCTTCCTTTCTCCTCAGCTCCAGGCCTGTTTTTCACAATGCCCTGAAGTTCCTGAAATGTGTCCCCAGCTTTTCTCTCTCTTTCTCTGGCCTAGGCCTCATCTTCATCCACATGGATAGCAGCCTGTACTCACTGCCCTGCAGCCCCTTGGAGATAGATGTGGTGGATCCCACCTACCACTGGGTGCAGGACAGGGCAGGTAAGGTCCTCACTCCTCAAAGCTGCACAATCAGGAACAAGCAGCTGCGATGGTCTCTGCTACCATGAGGAAATAAAGGGGTAGGAGGGAAAACAGACCCCCAAGGAGGAAATAGGTCTGTGGAGCAGGTCAGTGACACATGAAGACTGGGATCTCATGCGATTGCATGTGTTGGGGATGCTGAAAAGACATGAGGTTATAGGGTACTACTGTGTGGGGTAATATTTACCCCTTTTTCTGTCTCAGTAAGGTCTCAGAGGTTTTGTTAAGAAAGTTCTTAGATATCTGGATGGCTCTTCTGCAGACAGAAACATTTCTGGCATAGGAGAGAGCACTGGTTTTCTTATTTCCTTCTTTTCCCTCAATAACTCATCAGAGAAGAAAAGGGAAGAGTAGCTATGTGAGTCATTGTAGAGTCTCAGCAATGGTTTAAGGAGACGAAATCTGGGGTAGTCCAGGAGAGCATGACACAGCTACCCAGGAACTGAGCCAGCTCAGCACACGACAGTCAGCTCCTAGTGATCACCATGAATTCCTCTGTCTCCAGCAGTGGACCACAAGTTGTTCTCGGTCACCAAAGAGGGACATCTCCTCTTTCAACACTTCCAAGCAGGAGACAGCGGGAAGTATTCCTGCACCATCTCCTACATGAAGCACGGGATCTCTGTGTCTCAAACATTTCACTACAGTGTGTTTGGTGAGTCCAGTGCCATGCTAACAAGCCGGGGTGGGAGGGAAACCAACAAGGGCAGGAAGGGTGGAGAGGCCATGGTGTGAGAGGAGGCATGGGACCATGCTCAGGTCTCTGGAAGAGGGAGTTCCCTCTTGGCAAGGGGGAAGAACCAGGCACCTTTCAGGGTTTTCTCCCACAGGCTACCATGTGCTCGGAGGCCTGGACACTGTGCTGCTGTTCCACAGCAAGTTCTGTAAAGATGAGTGGACCAAAAGATTCCTGTGGGGTCTAAAGGAGAAGCTGAGGCAGCTGGAGATGAAGCAGCACTGCAAACTCCAGTTCACTGCCACCTTCTGCTTTCCTTCACTCAACAACATTTTGGATGAGTTCATCATTCAAGTACAGCTAGAAGGTACAGCAGAAACACCACGGCAGAGTCCCAAGGGGACAATAAAGGCGGTGGGGCAGAGTGAGAGGAGTTCAGGCAGTGCAGTTTCTGCTTGAAAGGGGAAGAGGGAGGCAGTACAGGGATGAAGGGGTTGTAGTGAAATTAGGGATTCTTGGAAGACAGCAGTGTGTCAAGGCTAGATTTGTTCATGGCTTTGCCCATCTGCTGCTGGAGCTGGGGCTGCCTGAGCTGCACCGGTGACCCTCTGTACTCTAGTGTCCCTCTTTGGGCCCCGCTGGGATGAACACTGCAACTCCGGGGACATGGAGACCGCCACAGACTGCTACCAAACAACAGTCCGGCAGAACCTTGGGCAGGTAAGCCCTGTGGCCAGCGCCCCAGCAATCAGGGAGCATGGCACAGGGGCTATGAGGAACCAGAACACTCTCCAGGCCCAGACATCTTCAGTAGTACTGGAAGCACCCACAAGGGCTTGCTCAGTCTTCCTGGAGCCCAGCTAAAGCTCCCACCTAGGCTGGTGGGCAGTGTCTGTCCCCTCGGCTCACTGGCCACAGCTCTCTCTATGGCCCTGGGAGGACTTTTTCTGTCCAGCAAGGTCTCAGTTCCTCTCTTGGACCCAAACATTGCCCTGCTGAACTCTGCCTGCTCTACCCTACACAGGTCCGGCTTGCCCTTACCAGGTTCTTCAAGGAACACAAGTCCTTCCACGTCACTGGGGCTGATATCCCCAGCACCAACTTCACCAATGAGTTCATCGGCTTTTTAAAGACCGAGCAGTGCAGTGGTGGCTATGGACAGACCAAGCAGCTGCAAAGATGTCTCAGCTGTTGCAGTGAGCCAAGAGTCCCCAGCCCTTTGGTCCCCATTCTTCCCTCCCCCAGCTTGTCTCTTCCCCTTCCCATGCACAGCTCTGTGTTTCCAGGCCCTTGATGCTCTCCCCATGCACACCCAGCCCAAGCAATGTAATGGAGAGGGTAATTCTGAGCCCTTAACACCAGGGCTTAGTTTCCCTGACTCTTTGTTGAATATAACTTCATCAAGCAGCCAGTGTCGTTGCTTAGAAAAGCTTTTCTACATGTCCTCTCCTCAGTTGTATGCCCACCAGGGACATTCAGCCCTCCTAAGAGCAGTCAGTGCTCCCTGTGTCCTGTTGGGACCTACAGCCTCACCTATGGAGTGGCATTTTGCACTCCCTGCAAGGACGGCATGATGACCAGGCTGCCGGGCGCCAGCTCCATGACAGAATGTGTCAAGATGGAAAAGACCAAGCAGGGTATAAAGATCATGTGCTATTGAAGCAGGGGAGGGAGGGAACTGGGGGACTCTGAGCTGAGTGCAACCACTACAGTGGGACTTCAGAGCAGCTGCCCCAAATATGTTGGCCGTGGCAACTTCTACAGCCTTTGAGGGTCCCTTTGGAGATAGGTAGCTCTTGTCTTTTCCATCACCATCCCTAAAGAGACTGCAGCTGCCTTGCTGCTCCTCATACCAGGCCAATGCTGAACAATATTGTTTCTCTCTCACAGTTTCCCCAACTTGCCTTGAGCTCTGACAACCTCACTGCTAGGAGTAACATAGGTCACAATGTCCCTGCCTGTCTCCGGGGCTGGGGAGAATTAGCATCAGGATTATCTCCAGGGCTATGTGCTTCTCTCTTTGAGTCAGTCCCACCCATGTCTCTCTCCTCAGCTGTATCTACTGCGCGTAGGATCCCGGTCCTGCTTCTTATCATCTTGCCAGCATTGCTAGTCACCAACTGTCTCTTCATCCTGTAAGTCTGAGCGGCTTCTCCCAGTGTGAGACATTTTGGGGCAGTTTATTGGTGGTGAGTCACCCAGTTCCACATTCCTCCTTGGAATAGGACATCAAGGAAAAACCAAATGTTGTGATACCAGTAGGAGATGGCATGCCAGAATAAGGGTGCAGGGCACCAACAGATGCGATAATCATTGGCAATAGCTTACACAGCCACATAAGGAGGGATTGGGTATGGCCCCAGGGAATTCTGGCCATGAGGGCTGGTTCTGAGTGCCTGCAGGACGCTGGTGCTGGATCCTGGCGCTAAATTCCTGTTTTTCACTACAGACTTCTGTCTCTCTGTAGCACCACTTGTTACTGCTTCTATCAAGAGTACCAAATACCATCTCCAACGGGTTCCAAGAAGAGAGAAAACACCACAAGAATGGAGACAGCGACCAGTTCTGTCAAGATCCCCATGCAGGGCCCCCAAGCTGGTCCCGATGCTGGCCCTGCCAGTGACACCAGTCATCTGGACACCAACTCATCTCAGGGGGGTGATAAAGAGCACACACAGGGAGGACCATCCCCTGCTGTGACCTTGAGCCTTGATACTGCAACTGATGAGACTGACACTGGAGGAGAGAAAGGACACTTTTTGAGACTCCCTTCATGTGCACAACCTTCTCCCTGAATTTTTCTTCCCAAATAGTTCTGACTGCAACCACTCTTTTTTGCTAATAAAGATCAGCTTCTATTTGCATATCTCTGCAATGCTGGAGGCACCAGACACAGCAGGACTTGGGGGTTACAAGGAGGAGGGACCTGTCATACAGGTCAAACAAAGCATTTTCCTTTAGTCACAGGAAGGACCATTCCCAGTCAGTCTTGCACGGACACCACTTTTTTATACGCCCCTGAAAAAAACAACCAGCTTAAGGCAGAGCCATTTCCTGGGGTCAAGATTATGTCGGAAAGAGCAGGATAAAAACTCAGCCTCAAACCTTTTCACAGCCAGGCCTTGCTTATACGAGGGACACGGGACTTTGGGAAGGATTCCCACCTTCAAGGCCTCAAAGAAGGAATCAGCATCTGCAGTAGAAACTTTCCTGAGCCCATCGGCTGTTGGGAGAGTCCAGGAGAGGGCAGCAATGCAGTGCAAGAGGCACGGCTCCAGCACCCCGCAGACTGGGCAGGGAGGGGGTGATTTTGAGCAGAGCTAGAGAACGGGATTGTTCTGTTTCCAGGTGCAGAAGAAACACACTCAGGGCAGGGGTATTGGTCCAGCTCCAGGTCTTCAGTACAGGATGGTAGTTTCAGGGGTGCCAAGCTGTGGCACCAGGTTTCAGGCACACCAAGAAACTTAGCAGATAGTGTGGGCTGGCAGCTGTTTGCTGAGGACCAACAAAAGAAAGGGTGAGATTCATGTGTGGCCTGCAGATCCATCAACCAGGAATGCCAGAAACTGCCTTGGAGATAAGAGGGGGGAGAAAAGCAAGTGGAGAAGGGGAAGAACAGGGAGCCGGCATATGTAGTGTCTGAGGGAAGGGGTGTGTGAGTCTTCAGGCAGGAGACTATGGGAGGGATGCTGGTTAGCTGGAAAGCTGCATGGTTCTTCCACTCCTTGTAGCTCTTCTCCACCTCACAAAGCACCACAAATGAAACACTGCTTCGGCATCAACAAGATGAAGGGACAGAAAAAGCTGGTGAGGGGAGACCTGACTTCCAGGGTCTCTGGCGCAGGGAGGATAAAGACCTGGAATAAAGCCAGAGGAAAGGAGATAGTGGGAACAGGCTAGTCAGTTCTGGGTCCATCACCTTAAAGCTGCTCTGCGAGGCTGGACGTGAAATCCCTGGGGGAAGATTGTGCATAGGGACTGAGTATGGGTAATCAGGGGCGCTGGGGCGCCCTGCTTCTGCTGTGGCACCTGGATGCGCTCCGTCCCCTCACTTGCTCTCAGCTTGTCCCCTCTGTGCAGCTCTAACAGGGGGTGCAACCCTCCTTTTGAATAAACCTGAATGCAGGGCTGCAGCCCAAGCCACAGTCACACTAATGAGGCAAAGCTAATGGCCACCCACTGCCTCGAGGAGCTTGGGTACATGCTGGAGAGACCCAGCAACATGTCATGAGACAGCTCACTTGGCATACATTGGGATGAGGAGGCAGCAGCAGCTGCTGCCCAACTTAGCTCTGCAGCCCAGCTTGAAGGGAACAGATTTTCTCTGACTAATCTTGAGATGTGTAATTAGCAGGTCTGTGGCGGGGACGGTGGGTGGGAGTCATAGTTGTCCTCTGTCCCCTGGCTGCGTGGGCCGCTGTGTGAGTTGGTGGGGAAGGGGAGGAGGGAGCTGTCTGTCAACACAGACTGTTGTTCCCCTGTAATCATGGGCAGAGAAAAACCTGGGCAATGAAATTCCCCACAGCCTGCTCAAGGAGGGTTTGAAGAAGGGGGCCTTAGGGAGGTTGGTAGCCTGGAGATAGACAGATGATGTCCAGCTGATGGCATGGCTGCAAACAAGCATGGGTCTAACATACACACCTCTGGACGCTCTCTCACAGAGTTGGTCAAAAGCCTCTTTCAGTGCATTATACTTTGTGGGTTCCTAGTTCTTTTCTGCCAGAGTTTAATGCCCTACTGCCTTCCTGGTGCTACTGTTCCATGTGAACATTAAAAAAATAAAATTAAAAAAAAGCTGCTCCTATTCTGGGTTTAATTCTGAGGTTTGTTAGCACCTACTTTATTTTCAGCATCTGGGGATGTTTGTGGAGGTATGTGTTTGAGTGCTTCCCTGGTCTGTGATCTAGGAGAAAGATCAAGGTCATTTGGTTTCCGGAAAATCAAAGGGATTTCTGGTGTGAGGTGATAAGGCAGTTAAGTGGCAGCAACATGACCATTTGTAATAATCTGCCCACACTGCTACTTAACCAGACTGAGATAGCTAATTGATGCTTATGTTTGCAAACAATCGCTTTGGAAAATATTTATGTCAGATTTCAGTCTTGTTGGATCCAAAAAGGTCTTCTGTTAAATCAGGGCAATTCTGTGTGTGCATGTGCATATAACAGAAGCTTTTCAGAAGTAACCAGTAACAAAAGTTTTGTTTACCCAAGGTCCCTCATTAATTGTCATTAAAAAAAAGAAAGAAAAGAGTCTTGGTTCAGAATTTATTTTATTCCTAAAGCCCAACTACTGCATCATGAGCAACTCTATGGGGAAAAAGCAACAGGAAATTTTGATTGGCCAGAATAAAAACCAAAAAAAATTGGGTAAATGGAAACACGGATTTCAAATGGGAAATCCTAAACATTCCAGCCTGAAATAATCTGATATCTCAGTTTTATATTTAGGGAGATGTTTTCCTCTGAAAATGGAAATGTGGTAAAACTTGCCTGCATTTGTAAACTTCTCTAGGCCACAAAGTCAGTCCTACAGAGGCTGGGGGGAACCCCTGCATAAAGCTGCTGCCCAGTTCTCTGCAGGGCCTGAATCCAGCCCAAAGAGATTTGACCCAGGACTTGGACCCTCTTCCCAAGCTGCCAAACACTATTCCTTGTGTGTACCTCTTCACTCATCTTCCTTTCCACCATCAGCAGCTGGTAGCCAAAATACATGCTGGCTTTGGGCATTTTGGAGCAACCATGTGTGTTTGACAGGCTGCAGGCCTCTGTCCTCAAACCACTGTCCTGGTTCTGCCCTTATGCCAACCTCTTTCAATACAGGGTTAACCCAGTGACATGGAAACTGGGAATACAGCTGAGGAATAAGAATTGGGAACCGAAAACACATCTGTAGCAGATTTGATTTTTCAATTGCCTTTACCTCCATGATTTGAAATGGGACCTCCACAGGCCCCACATGACAGGGCAAGGGAGGACAGGAGGAGTGGAGCAGCGCAGAATCGGGCCCTCAATTGCAGATTGGTATCCATGACAACCTCTCATTTCTACTTGCTCACAGTAATTGCTGAAACCAGAGCATCTCATGCTGGGGCTGCACCTCCTTGCTTGGGGGGTCTGAGGGGGCCAAGGTGCTGCAGAGTGTCTGCAGTGACTACACATGTGATGAGCGAGACATGGCACGGAACCGCAATGCTCACGAGTACAAGAAAATTTCCATGTAGTGCCAAGGTTGTGAGAGTCACTGCCCATGGCACTTTGGCATCAGTGGTGATGGGACAGACCCTCCAGAGAGTAAGCCACCCCCTCCCTGTATTTGCCTTGGGTTCTGGAGCCCAACTATCCGCCAGCGGTAGCCCCGCGCATCTTACAAACAGCCAACTGCCAGGGATTTAGCAGGTGCTGGATGGTTTTGGCTGGGATAGGGTTAATTTTATTTGCAGTACTTGGTATGGGGCTGGATTAATGCTGGAAACAGTGCAGATAACCCAGGGATGGTGGTGTTCCTGCTGAGCAGCGCTTACAGAACAAAGGGCTGTTCTGCTCCTCACCCCACCACTGAGTGGGCTAGGGGTGCTGAAGCAGTCAGAGGGGACATAGCCGAGACAGCCAACCCCAACCCAAGGGATGTTCAAGGTCAGATGGCATCATTGTCAGCAGATAAACCTGGGGGAAGGAGGAAGAAGGGACTGATGTTGGGATTGGTGACATCTGTCTTCCCACACCCCCATTATGCATGATGGAGCCATGCTGTCCTGGGATGGCTGAACTTCATGTTGATGGGAAATGGGGAATCAGTTCCTTGGCTTGCTTTGTTTGTGTACATGCCATTTGCTTTACCTGTTAAACTGTCTTTAATTCAACCTATGAGTTTTCTCACTTCTACTCTTCCTATTCTCTCCCCCATCTCGCCGGGCAGGGAGTAAGCAAGCAGCTGCATGGGGCTCATTTGCTGTCTGGGGTTAAACTACGACAGCAGGAAAATCAACTTGTTTCTTCTGCTTATGTGACGTGAGATGGACTTCATCACAACTCTCCAGGCACATGTGGCTAGGAAAGAGCACATGCCTCACACAACATATTCCACCCCAAAACACAAAACCAGTCTGCCCAGACCATGGGGGCTGGCTTATACTGTTGTCTCAGAGATTAACTCCAAAGGCAGCAGTAGCTCCTGGATCAGTGCTGGCAGCACTGCTATCGGGTCTGTCTTCAGCAGTCCATGTTTTCTTGCTCAGTTTCCCTTACAGTCACCAAGACTCCTCCTGCCAGGTCACAAACCAGTTGTGATTTCCAGGAAAAAAAGCGGCCTAGTTGGGAATGCCAAAGCTAACCTGTCCTGGTAGCACCTGCCACTGTGAGCAAGTTGGCTGTGGGATGAAGGTCCTAAAAGGTACCAAGGAAGCGGGAAGCCCAGTCATGGGCTCCCCAGAGCAGAATGACTCCCTGAAAGTGCTTTGATCCCTGAGCTGGGGATCGCACTCTTTGAAGAAATGAGATGCAGAGATTTTTCTCTGTGGACAATAAATCACAGAAGCGATTCACTTTGATCTTATCCAAAATATGAATAAATACAGAGCTGCTCCACCGTCTGAGGTTGAGCAGAGAGTTAACTAATTGTCTGAACGCTGACGGGCAAAGGGCTGTCTTGCCAGCTGCTGCCAGTAGACAGCAATTAAATAAAAGTACTCCTGTGTAACTTTGCATATCTTTTCTTTCAAGCCCAAAAAGACCACTACCCACTCGGCCTGCTCTAAAGATACATACTTCCTATCATATGCAAGACACAGAGATAATTAGTGCGCTTTGCTAGCTGCTGATGAGTTCTCAGCTGGAGACTGTCCACTTTTGAGCATCATGCCTTAAAAGATGAGAAATTAGAGAGAGCAGACGACATCTGGAATGCCTGAGCAATTCCCACTACAGAACTGAGAGGTCAAGTGTATTCTGTTCAGGTCAGAGAAGGGGAAGGGAGCAGTCCCTGCAGTGGCATGGAGGAATGGCTGTCCACATCCAAGCAAGAAAATCAGTATAATTCACAGTCCAAAGGCTTTAGGCTACCAAGCAATGAGAATTAAGTTATTGAAAGAGGTACAGTTTCCTTCCCTAGAAACCAAACAGCCATCTGTTACCCCCAGACCCTCTTCCATTGCATCAGTGGTCTAGAAGGGATCCAGGGGACAGCCCAGGTCAGAGCCCAGCAGCATCCATGGGTGCTGGCAATGGTGAGGGAGGGTTTGAGGCAGGAGAAAGGGTTTCCCTGAGGGCGATTGGTACCTGAAGGGGTCTCTCTGAGGGCTTGCTGCAAGGATAGGCTCTCTGAGAACAACAGCCGTTTGTCTGAGCACCCAAGTTTAAGGAGAAATTATGTGGAATTGGAGTTTCATCCTTTGCAAGAAGGCCAGCCATGGCTCCCATCTGGTGAGCAGGAATGTTTGTTCTGCGGGGTAAGAAAGTGCAGATGTGGGTCTTACAGAAGAAGGTGCAGTTCCAGTCTCCCAAGAGCAGCTGGGGTGGTGGGGAATGTCTCACCCAGGCTGATGGAGACGTAGACTTGGCTCTAGCAAAGGCTCCCAAAGCATTCAGTGAGGAACCTCTTTTAAGTCTGTGAGTGTGGTTTGGCCCCCTGGGAAGCATCAAGTTGAAATGCAGGCCTATAATTAACAACTGACAGCTTAAATAATGCAAGGGAGCCGGGAGGCTGGAAATACATCCTCTCTCCCAGTGGAGGCTGTGGGGGTGGGCAGGCAAGGCAAATACTGCCAGAAGGAATTAGTCCCTCAGATGGGGGCATGTCAACTAGCTTTCGGCACAGGTTCTGGGCTGAGGCAAATGACTGTAAGGAGGAACATAGACAGTTTGGCACAGAGGTCTCATTACTGGTGTTTTCCCATTCCACAGAACAGTGTGTACTGGGATGAGAGGACAGTTTTCTCCTCTTTTGGAAAGGCACAAAGGGCTCTTAATGGGGCAGCTGAGCTGTGTGAGTTTCCTGTTTGCTGATCAGTGACAAAACGTTTGACTTGACTTCCCCAGTGACCCTGTGAGAGGAAACCAGCTGGACAGGGTTGAGCTGCAGCCGGGCAACAGCAGTTCCACCAAGACCAGATGAGGTCTGTGTTGGCCAGGGTCTTCTCGAATGTCTCCTCCCTTCCACACCTGGGAGGTAATTGGTAATGGGCAGTCCAGCTATCACAGGCAGGGACTGAGGAAGAATTGTTTTAACCCTGAAGGTGTTGTCACAGAAGATAGGCTTTTCCATTTGTGTAACGGTCAGGTTCGTGTCCACAGCAATGTCTTTCATTCCTCCCCCTTCCCTCCACCACTTCCATGACCACCAGCAGATGCATCTCTGTTTTCTTCAGCCAATCCCATGAGGAAGGAGAGAAAGCTGTGGCTGAGCCAAGCGGTTGTATTTCACTTGGAAATAAGCAGATGGAATAGACAGATGGGAGAACAAAGCTATATATATTTTTTATTGCACAGATATCTAATAACCAATAAAATGGGTCTGGGACCACAAAAATCTCTGGCATGGTTGCCATGGCAATATGCACACAATTCCAGTGAGAAGCAGGAAAGAAATCTTTTGTGTTGTTAGGGAGCTTTCTAAAATAAAAATAAATGAGATTTAAATGAGTGATTACGGCTGCCTCAAGGAACACCTGCCAAAAACTCTGGGCGAGGCCATCTACCAGAGTATGGTGTGTCTAAAAAAACCAAAAATCAACAGTGGCAGAGTGTCCTCTGGAGCCAAGGCTGAGGGGCAACAAGAGGACTTATATTTCAGGGGATTTTGTTTATGAAGGGAGTGTGAAAGTATGTTGTTAAGGTGGTAGATGTTTACATGAATTCAAAAGGAAACTCGATAAATTCATGGATGCAGAACCCCCAGAGAATTACCCAGTGAAACCACAGCCTGGTCTGGAAGTCTGGAAATAACTGGGAGAAGGGAAGCTGAGGAAAGAGTTGTTCTTGGTTGTACAGATATCAGCCTGGGGCCACCAAAAGACTACTCAGGCCAGAGACGGTTAAAATTACAGGGATTAAATGACATAAAGAAAACGGATTTGTAGGCATAGAAGGCAGTGTCTGCCCTGCTGTCAGCCTGACATTGAGCTGATGGCTACAAGCAGGTGAAATGCTGAATTTGGTTCTCTGTGAATATTTCATAAATGAAGTCTTGGCAGAGTGGTGGATAACCCCACTTGTGAGCCATGACCATGAGTCTCACTGGAGCTTCCCTGCACTGCCAACTACCCCTACAAGAGGCTGAAAGGGGATAGGAGTATTGACAACCTCACCATCTAAGTATGCGCTAGTAGCGGTGATGTCACAGTCTGTCATCTTCTGTACCTGGGCTTGCTGGGCTCTCCACAAGTGCATTCCCCAAATGGCCAGGTCTCTTTCCTCCTCTCTGGGTTTTCACATCTCATGTTATCAGTCCCCACAGAAGCAATCCTTGATCTATTTCCTGACAAAAACCCCATGTCCTGCACATTCCACAGTCGAGGTCCTGTTGTCAAGTCTTCATTTACCTGGAAGAGTCCTTGCAGAGTAGGATGGTGTTCTGGATCAGCACGTTTCCTTAGTTAATGAGCACTGGCCTGAGTCCCAAAAGCAGGTGAGATTCTGAACTTGCTCTCCACTTATGGCTGTGGTTGTCTCTGATACATACCAGGGGAGCGGTGATTCACTGAGCCTCTCGCCCTTGTGCTGTGATGTACTACTGACAGGCAGCTTTCAGGAAAATTAGATGTTTCTACTCTACTCTAGGAAGGACTGGGTCAAAATCCACAACAACCAAGGGTGTTTGGGCACTGCTGGCCCTCTTCATGTCAAGGAGGCAGAGAGAAGTTGTGACTCTTCTCCGGCGAGCTACAAACCATCTGCTGTCCTCCAAATGGGTGTTTGCCCTCAACTTAGCACCAGAGTGATTCTGAGAGGTGGGTTGGCATCAGCCTGGGACCAAATCACCAGGTTAGCCCCAGGCACCGAGTCCCTCGGTGTTACCTCCTGGGACCATCTGCCTCTGCCTTTGCCCTGGCTGGAATCAGAGACCAGCCTTTATCCCTACATCTTCTTCCTGCCCTTGGTAGGAAGCAGGTCTCAGCTGCTCAATACCAGTGTGGTATGGATTAGAGCTTCCCCATCCAGTCTCAGGGCAGCCTGGCTGGAGAGTGGCAGGCAGGGAAGCAGTGTTTATTCAGAGCAGGGAAGCAAGCTGGGTGAGAGCTCTGTGTGGGAAGGGAGCTCTGAAGTGTGACACTTCGGGTGGATAAATTCTAGGCTTTCCTAGAATAGACCAAGTGGGTCTAAGCAGGTTTCTTTCTCCACTTGCATGCATCCCCCAGTGCCCTCTCCATCACTCCTTTAGTTTGCAGGCACCCACATTCACGTGCAAAGCTACTACCCATGCTTTGGTGAGGGAAGTTTCACCTGAGCTACACTGAACCTGGCTGCTGCGAAGTTTGGTGCTGTACTGATCTACTCTGTGACTGCTTCGATGAGGAAGAGGGGGAATGCCTGCCTTGGTAAGCATGTGGTGATGGCTGCTGCATGGGAGTCCATCCTAATTCTTCAGTGGAAGCCACCCATTGAGCCATTCCTTTCATTCTTCCAAGGCTGCAGAGCATCTACATCAGCAGAAGAAAGAGGTTTTGTGTGACCACACCCCTTTAGATTTCTAGGTAAGAGGAAAGGAACCTCTGTCACATCAAACACCTGACCTTTTTTGCAAGGAGTCTTCTGCCCAGGCATCCCAGCTCTCTAAAGAAAGTGCCAGGTATGGCTAAGAGCAAGCAAGCACGCTTTACTGTGGAAAGT
The DNA here is from genome assembly GCA_013400835.1 of Zapornia atra. Classification (NCBI taxonomy): domain Eukaryota; kingdom Metazoa; phylum Chordata; class Aves; order Gruiformes; family Rallidae; genus Zapornia; species Zapornia atra. Next base: position 66,212 of record VZTU01019326.1, on the reverse strand, counting down.
AGGCTGGGACCTCCTAAAGCTGGCCCAGAATTGGTGAGCAGAGTGCAGGAATCCCACAGCATCGCACAGAGCTGTCAGACTTGCACTGTAGCTTTTCCTGGTCCTTAACCAGACATCTTCCCTGCACACAGAAAGGCCCTCCAGGATCTCTGTCTCTGGGGCTCACACAGTTGCAGGCGATAGTGCTTTTCCACAAAATCTCATGTTACAAACCCATTGGGAAATCTGAAAAAATTGTTCAGAGAAAATCCTTTCAAAGCTGGCATGCCCAAATGCGTGTCAGCAAGCAACAGTTTGAATCGCAGCATTCCTTCATGTTCTTTGTCTCCCAGACCGCGTGGGCCAGTGTTTAATGCACAATCTGGATTTATCACCGGTTTATCTTAATGCAGGAAATTGTCCAAAAAAAGAAAAAGAGGGAGTAATGGAGGGGGAAGGGCTCATGACTGTTGGCAGCAAGTTTTAATTTGGGTTTGGCAGATGAGGGGAGTTATTAATGGAAATCTTGCCCTGAAATAACACTGCGCCTGCTCTGCCCCAGCCAAGGCAGGCACGCGGGGAGCTTGCCTCTTCTTCCCAGCCGTGGGGCAGAGCAGCACACGGGTGGTGAGAACCAGAGCACTGGGTTGGACCAAAGGGCACGGGGCTTGGTAGCTGCCTGCAGGCACTGCAGCAGATAGGTAGATCGTCTGGCTCTGCTGCTATGTGTTCCCTCACCACCTGCAGATCGGGGATTTTTTATAGCTGAGAGTCATGGGGAGGAGATTGAGGAGATTTCAGCCGGTGCCTCTTGCCCCACACTGAGCCCATCAGTGGCTTTGGCTCCTGTGAATGAACATGAATCCTGTAGCGTGCAAAAGCACTGTTGTGTATTTCTTTTACACCCGCTGATTTTTCATTTCTTTTGAGTTCTGCCTTTCTAGTTCTTGAAGAGTGAAGAACAAGCAGTACTAGCGCCCCGGTCACTGTCTGAAGATCTTACAAACCTCAGCTATTTCTCTCCTGTCACTGAATTCTCCTCCAGGCTGAAGATTTCTAGGTTAACCTATCCCTGAAGAGGAGCTGTTCCAAACTTCTGATCTTGGATTCCTTTCAATTCCTTCAGAAGCTGCAACATGGACACTGCATCAGTCCCCCATCCCTTCCTGCACTGCTCAAACCGTACAGTTCCTCAGAGCGTCTTCTGCAGGCTGGGGGCCCGATCCTTACTGCAGGGAGTAGGAGGCAGCAGCAATCTTCAAAAGGGATTACAACTGTGCTGCACAGAGTCTGCCAGGATGATCCGCACAGATCAATATCCCTCATATACTCTTGTTTTCCTCTGGGAATTTTTGATATATAAGGATAATCACATGCCCTTCCCACCTGCTCTGTGTTATGAGTCCTACATTCATGGAGCTGCTGGCTGGAGGGGATGGCTTATCCACCGTACCTGTATCCCAAATGCAGCTGGCCAAACACTGACACAGGTTTAACTTCTCGGGAGCTTTTTGCAGGGAAATAGGCAGCCCCTCGTTTGCCATCACAGTATACTACTGCCACCAAAGATCTTGGCTTCCTGTTTCCTTGTAAGGGTACAAACAGGAAAGAAGCCAGAGAGACTGGCAAGGGGAAAGAAGTAGCAGGCAGGATCAGACCCAGGACTAGAGCACAGTAAACTGCATGCTGCGGTACTGGCACAGAACCTGAGCATTGCTGACATTATAGCTGGGGAAACCAAGGCCTGACTGAAACAGTTTATCGAGCTGTCCAAAGCCAGGTAGAAATGATCCTGAGCTCTTTTCAATCTGGACCATCACACTGTTAACCTAGGATTGGGCCCCAGCTACCCCAGGAAAACATGAGAGAACCTTGTAGTGATGAACAGCTACATCACTTCAAAACGACTCTCCCCTTTCACACTGTCTTTGCTCTGGTGTAACCAACTGGTTGTTGCATTCAAGGTGCTGCAGGATCAGGCCCTGAGATGCTGACCTTGGCCAAGCAACCGGCATCTCTCTGGCTGCGGAGGCTTGTGCTCTTCATGGGGTCAGCTCTGTAGAGCAAGCTGTGGTGCAGCGTGGGAGCAGTGTAGGCGGCAGCTCTTTCAGGAGGCCCAGGGAGAGCTGGAAAATAGACATACGCCTGACTGACCTTATCTGAGCCTCAGACCTGCCAGCCCATTGCATCTGAATGGATGTGGGTATCATGCAGAGGGAAAGGGAGGATGGAGCCGGAGGAGGGCCCCAGTCTGTCTCCTGAGAGGAGCAGGAAGGATGCTGGCACTGTAAATAGCAAGTAATTTCCATTTCAGTGCTCCTGCTTCAGGGAAGGGCTGGGTTTGTGTGTGTGGGTGCAGACCAGCTCTGCCTCTGCCCCTGCCTACTTTGTGCTGTTTCTCCACAGAATTTTCCTGTCATTGGATTTGCTCTGCTCCCTCACCTTCAACCAGCCCATCACCATCTCTTTCATCTTTTCCTCCTGAACCATCTTTGCAAGGGACTTCGGCTAATGCTCCCAAGGGCACTGAGGTGGCAGCAAGCCAGAGAGCCCAGCACAGCACTGGTCCAAGGCAGAGTAGCTGCCAGCTGCTCATCCTTCACTTACAGTCTCCTGGTCCTCAGGGCTGGAAGCTGCTTTGAGAGCCTTTTGGGACTGCCAAGGCCCACGAGGGCTCCCAGCTCCCAGTGGAAACAAGTTTATTTCACACTCTGTCATCTAGTGTGATGCTGATTTTTCGTCAGCCTTGGAATTAGGCTTCCCTGCCTCAGGAGAAGAGGGTCTGGCTGCCTTAAACACCGGTGCTGCCCACCACTCCCTTGAATTCAGGGAGAGCATTCCTCCATCATAGGCAGGAGAGGCAGGAGAGCCGTTGTTGAGCTGCTCAGAATCCATCTATCTGTCCATCCCTTCTTGCCTATCTACCCGCTGCCAAGGCAGAGGAATGTGAGATCTCCTAGTGGAGAAACAGAGGGAGAAGGGAAAAAATTGCCAAGTGCAACACAGCAGAAGCAGGAGGCAGATAGACGTGGTGCCAAGCAGAGATGTCAGTCACTCATTCTGCACCAAGCAGGCTGCGAAAGGAGCCGGCATCCTGGCAGCTGAGCTGTGCAGCAGCAGCGGCTTTCTCCTGCCATGGAAACACACCCTGCAGCATGGAGCAGCAGCCGTCTGCACAGGATGGTGTGGTTCATGCCCGTGTCCCTCTGTGGGGACATTCCCACCACCTCCAAGGCATCCCACCAGTGACAGCAGTTTACAGTCACGGGCCTCTCCATGCTCCCCATCTCTGGCAGCATTTTATTGCATCTCCGTGCCACGTCAGGGATCGAGGCCTCCATCTCTCTCTAGCCCAGCAGTCCTTGCATGCTGCCATGATGTCTGCGCCCCAGGAAGGGAGTTCAATGGTCCCTTGAGATGCTGAGTGACAAGCACAACGACAGAGGCAGTGGCACATCAAGGCGTTTCAGAAACTGGGTTCTGTCAAAGCTTTGGCTTGCCCAGTGTCCTCCATGTGCAGTTAGCGTTGGGTTTGTAAGAACAAGAGCCAGTATTGGGCAATAGCAGGCAGAAGGGGACCCTGCCCTAGTTTTCCTGGGCTCTCTGCTCCCTGGGTACCAATTTGGGCCAGTGACCATTGCAGGCACGTAGTGCAGGGATGTTCAGTGGCTCTGCAAAAGCAAACACTCTACCTCAAGCCCCATCTTGGGCACCAATTCCTGTAGGAGAAGGCCTTGATATAGGTCACAAAGCATGAGAGAGATAGGGGAGAGATGTGCCTGAGGTGGCCAGCACCCTGCTCCAACCTTCTGCTGCCTCCTCAGCTCTGGTGCCAGCCGCGTGCTGGCAGCACACATCATCCCCAAACACCGCCTCCAGCGCAGGAGACAGCAGAGGAGGAAACACGGAGGTTATATAAAAAACAGCACTTGCTTTCTTGGCCATCTGTCGCACTGTTGCAGTCGCCTTCCCAAACACATCCCAGCTCAGCACTGGCTGGGAAAAACGGAGTTATTTTGGTTCATCATCATCCAGAAGGAACGGGGCGATAGATCGTAGCAAGCAGGCAGGCAGTGTGTGGCATCAGAACTGCTGGCTGCAGGGCTGGCGTGGGACACCTGTGGAGTCCAGTCACTGCAGGAGCATCCACCTGCACCTCTGATGCTGTTTTGTGTCTCCAGCTGCGGGGTTTCTCAGTGATAGAGGGCTGGTTTGTCTGAAGATACATCCATGATGTTTGATTTAATGGCTGCTCCCTGACTGCAGCCCAACAGAGCACTTTGCCATGGTCAGTACTTGTGATCCTGACTGGCTGAACACCGTAGGTTGACAGAGTGACAAACTCACCACTTTCACCTTGAAGTCACCTGTGACCTGCAGCCAAGAGTGTCATGCAGAACCACCTCTCAGCTTCTTACACTAATTGTGCTAAAATCTTGGTCATTAAAAAGACATTTTTGCTTTCTTGTTGATTAACCTGCTTTAAATTAATGATGTGAAAATGTCGTTCAAGCTAATGAGCTTCTGGGAAGGATAAAGGCTGCAAAGGCACCTCTGACGTTGGACTTCTGCTATACTTACAACCTGAAATACATGTAGATGAGCAGTGTCTTTTAGAACAGACACTTTCCATACATGTTCACGTCTTGGAGCGTGCCAATGCCCCCAGCCACTTTCTAGAACGTTGACAGTGATATCTTGAGGGATGTTCCAAACCACACTGATTGTTGGCAACATTCTGATTTTCTCTGAAGTTTCCATAATCACAGGTGGGACTTGGGACATTTTAGCCTAGAGAAGGTTGAGGTGGGATATCATCAATGGTGATAAATCCTTGAGGGGTGGGGTCAGTCTTTTTTCAGTGGTGCTCAGGGACAGGAGAAGAGGCGATGGCCCTAACTGGAGCAGAGTAAGTTCCACCTAACCTTGAGTAGGAACTTCTTACCTGGGAGGGTGGCAAAGCCCTTGGCCAGGCTGCCCAGAGGAGACTCCATCTCTGGAGACATTCAAACCCCGTGATCCTGGATACTGTCCTGTGCAGCCTGCTCGAGGGGATCCTGCTCTGGGTGGGAGTTGGACTGGGTGATCTCCAGAGGTCCCTGACAACCCCTATCATTCTGTGATTCTGTGATTCAGTGGCTTTAAATGCTCACACAGCTCTGATCTGGTGAAGAGCAAGAGGCATAACCCAAGTTTATTTGGAAGCAAGGAGCTTTCTGTGCCCCAGGTGCTGTGGTGGGTGCCAAGCGCTCTGCACACCTCAGCAGGGAGCGTGACTTCAGGCAGGCTCAAGCATAGGGCTGGGGCACACCAGGAGATCTCAGGAATTCCAGGCCAAAATGCCATCAACAGCCACAGCAGCAAAGCACCGGGAAAGACACAGAAACTAGGAAACACTTCCTTTTCAAACAGAGAAACTGGTAGGCAAATTCTCTGAAGCTGTGAGGCAATGATGGCTCTTGAATTCTGTCATCACTTGGCCTCAGTTTTCCCTTGAGTACCTGACTCTCATAGCATCAACTTGTCCCTCTCTGGCAGAGCTAATGGACTACAGAGGCTTTATCTGGAGGCTAATGGCTCTCACACAGCTGATACAAGAGAACCACGCTGAGCTGCTGAGGGGATTTATGGAGCGATGTTCCTGAGTAATTGCACTGCGTATTTCAAGCCATCTCTCTGCTAAGTGAACCCCTACATGCACTGCCTCAGCTTCCTTAACAGAAAATGGGCTGGCATAGCTGCTGATTTAACCAGCACTAAATTAAAATGCAATATGAGGATCAGCTGGATGAACCTGACACGCTTGCTGGAAGGTATGGCTTGGGAGGGGAGACAAAAGCAGCTCTTTGACCATCAATGGGAGGGTAGGAGGGGGACACAGAAGATTTCTGATTTCCTTTCTGGATTGATGGGTGCCCCTTTGGGGAGCACAGCAGCCTGGAAAGCTTGCCAGAGCTCAAGAAATTTGTGTTTTCTTCTTAGGTCTGCCATGTAGCTTTAGGAAAAGTGGTCTGCTACCTCCTGTCCAGCCCCCAGGCTGCCTACCTCATCTTGGAGACCAGCTCTGGGACCTTCATTGGGTTTTGGGATGGAGGTAACTGTAGGGAGGTTACCAACTAGGACCAGCACAGCATCCTTCTGTGGGCTCAGCTGGGATGAGGGCTTGCCCATGACCACTCTCGTGTGCATACACTTGGGAGAAACACATGTGGCCATCCCATTAGCCTGCTGGGCGCTTGCCTGAAACCATGGGCCACCCATGAGGGTGGTCCAGTCCCTTACCCCATCAGCACTCAGTTTTGGACCTGCGGAGATCCACTCCAGATGCTCCCCAGGCTTCCCAGGGCAATGTGTGTCTGGAACAACCTGCTTCCCTCCACCTACCTACAGAACAAGCCCAGAACTGCCAGACAAGAGACAAGAGACTGCTACTTCTCTAATTTGATTTGATTTTACTTCTTTTCTATTTTTTGGGCTCTCAGAAATGTGTTCAGTCTGGATTGAGGTTACAACCTGGGCAATGCCTCCCTACCTAAAAAAAAAGGCTGTTACCATAACAACGTGACTCTGCACTTCATTACCATGGCAATTCTCAGGAATTATTAAATACTGTGTGTGTTTGGTGCACGCGCTCCAGTACATCTGGTGCCAAGCTCAGGTTGGGATCCCCCCTCCCCCCCCAATCTGTTTGTCTCATTTAACTCTTTCAGACAAGGCTACCAGGGCAGGGAGAAGGAGGTGGGTATTGTCTAGGATGGGGTTTGGGGTTTTCCACACCGCAGGCAGGGCTGTATGACCAGGGTTGATGGTTTTCCTTGGGTGGGTCAAGCTCTTCACTTGCCGAATTACAGAGGTAGAGGATTTCTCTTTGCAGGCAGGCTGCTCAGCAGGGGGAAATGCTCTCACACTTCTGGAAAGGAGAAATTCTAGCTGGAAGGGAGTCACAGCAAATGTTGCCCAGCCTAGAGATGGGGAGCTGTTCCCGAAGGAGGTTGTGAATGTCCAGAGTAGGTTGCTCTTGGTAAGGGTCAAGAAGCAGTTCCCTATTAGTAGGATAATTTGATTGGCCATGTACTGCCCACAATCATGATGAGCATCTTGTATGCCACTGCTAGGAGATGATTTTAAATGAGAGTGCCTGGTCCTCACTCTGCTGATGATGTGATGACCCACCTAAGCATGTCTCTTCTCTCCCTCTCTGCTGTACTTTCTAACCAGTGGCATCCCTCAGCCATATTTGTACAGCTCCTGGCACCCCAGTGATGTTTGGGAAGCTAAAATGCTACTAGTAACAATTAAAAAAATTAAGCAAAATAACATTGAACTATCCTCACTCAAAGAAAAATGGTTTCAATTTCCTTGGGAGCTAGTACCCACTTGTGAGCTTAAGCTAAATAAGTAGGTGTGAGATGAAAAAACACAGCTATTTGTGGGAAAAGGCAGCAGAAAAAGTCATTATCGTCTGCTTTGCTTACACAAGCCCTGGAGTAACCACCTCATCCTCTGGCTGCAGGACTCTGGGGCAGGGAAGATGGGTTTTCAGGGTCTGAGAGGGCAGCTCTTCCCCTGAGCTCCAGGGAGTGTCCTGGTTCCCTCGGCACCTTCCCTTCGACCAGACATGTCCCACAGTGGCATCTGCTCCATGGGAAAAGGATGGAGCAGGAATCAACGCAGTTAAAACAGCAACCGGGACTTTACCTCAAGATAGTCTTTAGACCCCAGATGTCTAACTCTAAGGGTTCCCTCACCATGCCAGCCTTCCCTTGATTTCCTTCTTGTCTGCCCTTACAATCTCAGTGCTGGCATCAATCCTCCAGAGATCTCCTTTACCCCAAATTTCCTCTCAATGGGGTCATCAGCCATTTGTTGGGAATCTAACGGGATGGGGAATTGTGAGCAAGTGCCTTAAACCCACTGTAGAAGCCCAGTAACCCCATGGGGACACATGATGTGGTTCAGCAAATGTGCTCACCAGCAGCTTCACTCTGCAGACCCTCTTCTGTGGTCCACACGACCCGGTGATGTAGATGTAGCCCTTATGTCCAGGGAGGAGATGCAGCACAACTAGAGGATGAACATGCCAGTGTAAAATTGGTCTCTAGATCCAAAGGGCCATGTGGAACTCTCCTAATTGACTGCTGAGGAAGCTCTATCTGCCCCCGCAGAAGATGGAGCTTCCTGGGGCCTTGCATTGCTCCTCCATGCCACGTATACATGACCCTGCTGTGGCTGACTGTTTTCCTTTGCTCTGGAAGACTCCACAGCACAAAAGGGACCAAAACCCCCACGCCCTATTCCTGGATGTGGCTTCTAAGATGAGTTAGTGGCTATGTGGGATAGCAGAGCCCTGTAGCCCTGCTGGGTAGCAGGACCCCGCAACACACACATCAGCTCTCACAGCCCCTGGCAGAGCAAGGCATGTAGAGACCACTGAGATAATTTGACAAGCTCCTTCACCAAGGTCATTGCTGCAGATCAGAGTTAAGGCGATTTTGATGCTTTCTTTGGATTAGCAAGTTTTCCTGTGCCTTGCTTGCACTGCGAACACTGGAAGGTTTCTGCCATCATCTCTGAATTCTCTCTCACACCACAGTCATGGCTGGCAGATGGATGGGCAAGATGGACCAAATGCCAGCTTAAAGCAGAAGCTGGATGGGAGTTTAGTGAGTACATTTGGGCTGTCCTCTGACAGCTCCACAACCTGCAGGTGCAGTTACATGTTTAGGTTATATGTGCAAGCACACTTGTGTTTGCAGAGCAGAGATCATCGTATGCGCCAGGGCTGTTTGCATCCCAGCCTGCTGTCGTGACCAGGCTGTGGTCCCTCAGAGGAGCAGTTTGCACTCATATACAAAGAGATCAGTGGCAGTAATGCCCCTTCAGCAGCAGGGACCAAAATCCCCTTCCTCACTGCTGCCTGAACCCACTTTTATGTCCTCTGGCAGGGCAGCAAGCCCTCCATGCTGCAGATGCTGTCCAGGTATGGAGAGTTACAAGCTCCTCACACAATGCAGAACCCTGCCTGTTTAACCATTTCACTCTCACCGGTGGGACATTTCGGAGCTTTGAATCCCAAATTCTGGTCCTGCTGCCACATTGTCTTTCTGCTCTTTAAGGCATGACAGACAATAGGCTAGTGGGAGCAACCGGTGACAGCACTGCCCTAGTCCTGCTCTTCATCTGTCCACCAATCCCTGTGGGGTTCTTTTAGAAGGTGCTGAGCAAATACTAATTACAATCCTCATTCTGGGAAAAGCAGAGGGCTGTCCTTCTGGGCTTAGAGTCAGGTAGATAGATCAGATCATCAGCTCCTCCAGTACCCGGGACTGCTTTCCCACTACAGAAGTGGACCCAGCAGGAACATTGTCGGTACAACAAACCTCAAATTATTTCCATTTCACACCCACAGACAGAGCTGCAATTCCATCAAATAACAAAGGTCAGGAGGAGTGCTCCTCTCACACAATTTAATTTTGACAGCTCATCAGGATCAGAGGAGATGTAGATTTTTAACTTGGAGGCTGAAATCTTGCTTTGCAAGAGGTGCTCAGCGCATCTTTATGAATCTCTGCTTCACTACTGGGCGAGTATTTAAAATGAGCTCAAAATACATTGTTCTTGGCAAATTTATTTGCTATTGATAATTGATACTTGCCTCCGAAAAATCTATGGCAGTTTCTGCTTTGAATAGGTACCCTCATGTAGAGTTCAACTGGAATATGAGATGATTATATCTGGAACTAGGATCGAAATACCTGAACTCAGTACACACAGAGAAAGAAAATGAAGGCAACACCAGATTTCTTTTGAAACAGGTTCTTTTTTTTTTCCTGAATGTTCACCAGTTTTCAAAAATACTACAAAAACCTCAAGGACAGTAACAATATAGCACTTGGAAAAAAGGCAGTTCTGTACAAAAAGAAGCAGGCTTTTGTTCTGGGGTTGGAGTGGGGGTTGGTATTTATCTGGGCTGTTTTCTTCCTTCAGTGTAGTGTGAGAGAAGAAAGTAGCAGTATATTTAACAGGATAGCTCAGAAATATCGGGATGAACATGCTTTCCCCATTACAAACCTCCACCCGAAGATGCATGCTTGAGGTCTGACATACAAACAGACTGACACATTTTGTAGCATGCAGAATTTGTTGTACAAACCACACAGCACTTCCCCTGCCCCATGGTCAAAGATGAGGGCTGTGCCATGCATTTTGCTTTCCCTTTATTTTATTGGGGGTTTTTGTTTCTTTGTTTCTGTTCTTTTTTTAGTGAGTTATTTGCTTTCTTTTTTTTTTTTCCTTTTTTTTTTCCTTTTTTTTTTCTAGCCCTAAATCCCAGGTAGCGGTATCCAAGGTAACAACAGGAAAGAGTCCAGGTCTGCACATTATCACTGTTTCTGCAAGTTTCATGCAAAACTTAAGCCATTTCTACATGCAACACAATGCTGGTCATTTATTGTACTTCATACAGCTCCAGGGAGAATTCCCCATTCACCACAACAAAGTTTGTTGACTGGGAAGTGCAGGTTTGCTTTCCCATGGACACAGACACATTAAAAGAACCCTCCCCCCTTTCCGATTTCCCCCCCCTCCCCAGCTGCCCCAAACAGATGGGAGTCTGCATCTCAGCACTGGCTCCAGACAGTTCACTTGCCTAGAAAAGCCTGGTGGCTTCAGTAAAGTCCCATGATTGCAGCTCCCACATCTTTGGAAGGTCTTCGGTCCTTCACCAAAAAGTTAATCATACTCTCCGACTTGATGAGCAAGTTGCAGCCCAAAAAGAAGATGCCAAACATCACAGTCAAGGAGAGGACACAGAGGACAGCGATCTGCACCACCCGCGTGATGTAAAGGCTCCTCTCATCGGGCGCCAGGACGGAGGAGCTGCCGTCAGTAGCCAGCACCGCACCAGTCCCATTGCAGCAGGCCATGAGCATCCCCAAACCCTGGGTCCTGTTGGGGTAAGCTCCCTGCTCTAGGAGAGTCTGGTTGAAAAACGATCCATTCATGGTCTGTGGGTGATCCCAAATCTCTGGGGCAGGCAGGAGGAAAGCTTGCTGTCTCCCTGCCCACCCCTCACATGCCAGGGGCTTGGTGTTGTGGGTCAGTGGGCTCCGACACACCTCCTGCCTTTCTTGTCCTCACAGCACCCGGGATGGAGGGGAAACTTCCTCACGGCTGCAAGCAGGTGGAAAGCCAAGTCGTGCAGACGAGGGATGCTTCGCTCCCAGATCACTCCTGGCACAGGCAGCATGAGCCCCCAAACAAGCAAAAAGCGAGAGCGAAAAAGATGAACGGGGAGAGAAAGGTAGCCAAGGATCACCCTGGCCACTGCCCCGGAGCTGCCACCCCCCAGCACAGGGCAGTGAAGCAGTGCAGCCCGTTCCCCCGGAGCTTTCCCGCAGGAGGGAGAGCTGATTCCTGCCGGCTGGGAGCTCCACAAATGCAAGTTACAAGCTCAAGACTTCACCGTGTTCAAAGAAAAAACCAGCAGCTCCACCCCCCCCCAGCCTCCCCCCAGGACCGCCTTCCTCCCCCTCCAAGCTCACCCAGGCTGCCCACCCCTTCTCCATGCGTGCACCCCCCCCCTTTGCCCTGCCACAGGTGCCCGCACCCACCCCTGTGCCAGCCCCAGGCAGGGGCTGACCCTTAAGGTCCTGCGAAGTGGCCACTAATTCATCCTTCCTCCCAGAACTCCTCCCCCCCCACCTGCTCCCAAAAGCAGCCTGTATGGACGGTGTTCGTTCTGAATAGCTGGCAGGTCCCTGTGTCCCCCCACGCAGGCTCTCCCTCAGGTCAGTGATGCTCTGGACGATGCCTGGTTGCTGCTCTGTGCCACCCACTCCTTCTCAGAGCAGCACTGGCCCAATCTAGCCCGGTCCACCCCCAGCTCTGCTCAGTGATGCCTGTCCTGTGAATCCAGAGAGCTGGATTCATCCCCCTCTCTGCATCCTTACCTTCCTCTGGCTGGGGTTTCCTCCTCAGACATCTTTATCTCCCTCCTCTCCCTCTCCAGCTCCTTATAGCCCCTTCAAAGGGGAGCACTGTGATGCTGTGCCCTGATCTCTGCCCCAATACCCCCGCACCCAGGGCCGGAGCATTGCAGACCCTCTCCCTCAGACCCCTCAGGCCCACCAAGGGAATCCCAGGGGGAGTTTTATTGTCTCTCCCCTCTCCTTGTGTGCAAAAGCTCCCAAAGCGAAAGCAGGAGTCAGGGTGTCCAGCTGTGTCTGGCTTAGTCCCAGCCCTGCCTGGCTCAGGACTGCACCACGTCCCGGCTTTGCCCGTTGATGTTTGCCTGGAAACACATCTGGATGGCACAAAACAGCACATCACCCTCAAGCCACGAGGTGGGGACTTCATCCTGATTTATCTGTGTACATCTTGGCTTGGTTTCTTTGCCTAGCCCCTGAAGGGGATTTTAATAAACCTAAATGAGAATTGATAAAGTGCAGCTAAAGGCAGAGGCGTGAGGCTGGCTGAGATTGGAGGGTGGCTTGGTAGAACATCAATCGATTTTCCTTTTAGGCGCCTGGGACCAGTGTCCCTGTTCTTTCTCCGTGACTTTAGGGGCTCAGAAACTGTCTGGTTTGGGTTTTTACTTGTTGCTTTTTCCTGCTGTTTCACACTCGGCTTTTCTCTCCCTGAAGAGAAAGAAGACTGCTCAGTCAGCAAGGGCAGTTTGCAGCAGAAGCAAGGTGGAAAGCCCTGACCAAACAAGAGCATCTGCTCGTATTTAAATGAGGGCCAGGAAAAATCCCCACGGGAAACCAGAGCATCCGGGATGCCCCATCCCTGGGGGAAGCTCCCCTCCCCAGCTCTCTCCCCCAACCGAAGGAGTTTCTGCTCCCTCTGGTGGCTCCAGCTCCAGCTCCGGCCCCAGCCTCTCCTCTCCCTGCACACCCAGACAGACAGCACAGATTCGGGTTGCTGCATCCATCTCTCCTGGGTCACTGTCCCAGGGTCACTCGGCTCTCAAACACTCCCCTGCTTGCTCCTTGCCTTCATCCGAACCGGACTTCTCACCGCAGAGCACCCCATCAGCTAGCATGCAGTGCCCAGAGTTAGTGTCTCAGTGATGGTTTTGGGACAAGCAGCACCTTCTCGCTGCTGGCAGGGAAATTCAGTCCAAATGTGGAGAATTAAGTTCATGCCATGCTCCTCCTCAGGCAGGACAAGAGCAGGCAGGTCAAATACTTCACTTTTTGCTTTTTCCCCTTTTTTTTCAACATTTTTTGCAGGAAGCAAGGGCTGGAGTGTCACAGCTTGTGCTGGGCAGTGGGTTTCAGGATACATGGGGCTCTCTGTGTCCCTTCGGAGCCTGCAGCACTTTCTAGTTTGGCCAACCAGATGCTTGGCAGGATGAGTCCCCCCCGAAAAGAGGGTCTGTGAGATCAATGGCAGGTTGGATCTGTGGGGTCCACAGAGCAGAACAGGGCTCCCACATTTCTCTCTATAGAAGCTTAGAGAAATTCATCATCAGACACAGGGATGCAGCGTAGTGCATGGGGACAGGCTGGTGTGTGGCCAGAGAGCCTCACACGATGGGGAGAGGCCTCGTAGGCAGCATTTCAGGCAGGGTGTGCAGAGAAAGCAGGGATTTTGATGCCCTAAAGCCGGCTGACAGGGTCTGCAGTGCAAGATGGCTCCAGGATCTGGGGCAGGGTAAGACCTAGAGCCCCCCAGAAAGCAGTTTTGGGGGTTGTATTCATGTCCCAACTGAGGCACAGCTCTTTTTGGACACTGCATGAGGGTCGATGGTCTCCTTCTAGTGCCCTTTACCAAATCCTCATTGACATGTACTGGGGAGGGAGGAGCTGGATCCCAGGAGGAAAATGATCCCCCGCGGAGCCGAGCCCACACAGCCGCGGGAGGGCAGCAGCACCCCACGGGGACGGTGGGACCGAGTGGGGAAACCAAAGAGACACTAAAACTTCTTTTAAAGCCGAGAAAACTCCCCGGCTCCTGGGGCTGAGTCCCCATCTCCATCTCACCCTCGCAAACTCCATCATCTCTTGTTAGGAGCAACACGGCTCCGGAGCAGATGCCGTTATCCCTCATCCCCTCCAGCGTGGGGCTGCGGTTACTGTACAGCACCTTGCACATCACCCACAGCTTCCGGCACTGCCAGGCTGTGGCTGCAGCTCTCGGCACCCACATGAGCTTGTTTTCTGCTTCCTGGTGTTTCTGTTTTGTGGATCATACTGGCTCAGGGTTGTCTCATTGCTGCCCTCAACTCCTGTCACCCAGCTGGAAGGAGTAGGCCAGGGCTCCAGGGAAACAGACCGTCGTCCCTCTGTTTTGTCCCCAGACTGCATTTTGAGTGCCTCGGTTTCCCCATTTCTGGGAAGGGCCTTGGTATCACAGGGGAACAAGGGGTTTATAAAACTCCTTTGGGAAGCACTCAGAAGCAGCTCTGTCATTTCAGCGGGGATAATTCCTGTGCAGATCCGATTCCCTGTGCCGGCTCGGTAAAGAAACAACTTCTGAGGACACAGAGGAGAAAAAACAATACAAGTGAGAAGAAAAACAGGTCCAAATTATCTGACCCAAAGCTGAACTTCCCTCCCCTCTCAACGTCCAGGTTTCTACGCAAACTGCTGATTTCACCAGGTCCAGTTGCTGACTGGGTCTCACTGGGCTCCCAGCTCTGTTCCAGCAGATATCCCCCTTCGTGCCGGTGCTCTGGGGGGGGAGGGGGAGCTGAGAACCCATGCTTTCATATCTGCATTTATTTGCTCTCTTTCCCCTTAAATCCTTGAACTTGGAGGCGGCTCAGCCTAGGTGCAAAACCCAGGCTGCCTTNCGGGGGGGAGTAAGCGAGATTTTGCAAGGAATTAAACCCAGGCGAAAGAGCCTATGGGAAAAGAGCTGTTACCAGCCCCAGAGCTGTAGGTCACCAGTGTGAGCACTTCCAGCCAGGGTTTGTTAGGTCCCTGCCTGGGCTGGGTGAGGAGCTGCAGGCAGAGCGGGTGGGGGCACTGCCTGACTCAAAACCCCAGTGACGGAGCCAGCACGGTTTCCTCCAGCTGGCCCCGCTCGCCATGTGTGTCATACACCCAGACTCATGATTCATCTCCTGGACTGCTCAAAACCTCCGGCTGCCCCAGAGCTCGCTCTCCATCGCTCAGGACGGGGCTGGTCCAAGCAGCCCTCCGCGCTCGGGGCTTGGAGGAGAAGATGGGGAAACTCTACATGGCCGTCGGGATCCTCGTGCTCTGCGCTGCTGGTGGCTGGGGTAGGTTTACAGCCCGTAGTGCTGTCGCTTGCTTAAAGTCAGGTCATTTAGGGATTGTGTTGCCTGTTATTTCCCAAAGTCCCGGGGCTTTTCTGTATTCCCAAGGTCTGCAATTTCCTGGCACGGCTCCCTAATAACAAAGCACCGCTCCAGCCGGTTGGGCTTCGGCTGGGTCGGGGCCAGGAGGGTTTATCAACGATGTTGTAGGGTCAAGACACGGTTCGGTGTGTTATTCTCACACGGGGTGCAGCAAGTTTATATTCTCTACTTAGGCTGCGGTGGGATCCGGGGACTGGTTTGTAACGGAAGGACTGGTTCGTAATGGAGTGTGACTTGGGCTTAATAAACAGAAGATATGCTGGGGGCGTTTGCAAGGCAGGTAGTAATTGTATCCATGTCATTTTATGGGCACGGACTGTATTTAAGTCAGCACTGCTGTCTTACGTTACTTTTATCATGCTTTTTTAGCGCTTTTCATTAGTAACTCCTAATTTCCAGCATCAGGTGATTTCAGGACAGATGTAGACTATATAAAAAAACCTTCCAGTGTCTGAATCACGGAGAAGTGTTAGCTCCTCCCCAGGTGTGTTTTGGGGCTCAGAGTAAATCCTACAACTGCAAAACGGTGAGGTGCCTTCAGCTCCTGGTTTGTAAATCAGACCCATTGTTTTCCAGGCCAGACTCAAGGGGGTTTGGGGTAATGGTTGTTTTATCTAAAGAACTCCAAACTTTGGTGAACTCCCAGGAACAGCCTGAGGCTCCAATCTGCTGCCTGTTCCCGGTACAGGACAATGGATAATCCTTGGGAGAGTATGGATTTACTGAGCTGCTGTTTAGGGTCGTGCAGGTGATTTCTCAGCTCCCACATGTCCGGTTCTGTAATCAGCTGAGCTCAGTTTGTGGCATCCCCACTCCAGGAAGATGCTGTCAGACAGGGAGGGGTTCAGAGAAAAGATACTGGCCCAGGATGGTGTGAGCAGGATCAGCCAGGAAAGCCCAAATCCTTATCACCGAGCCAAACAGAAAGGTTATGGAGGATGTAAGTGTGGCTCGTATCTTCATAAAGTTTTCTAAAACATCTTTATCAACTGCTTGGCATGCATATTCTTGCTCAAAGTGGCAGAGGAAGGAAGAAAATGAAGTAAGTGGCTGACTCACGCAGTACGTAGAGGAGGTTACGGCGGGTGCAGATTCGGGACTGAGTAATTTTCTGCAGCCAGGGAAGGGTGATGCTCAGTCACAGACGTCTGGTGTGTCTGGGGTATCTCAAGTACATCATTTCACCTCACTCAGGGCCACAATATTGCCCGGGCCCAGGTGGGCGGTTCCCATGCTGCCCAGTTTAGTTTCCTTTTCCCTGTATTTCATGTACTAGGAATTCTTTCCATTTCCAAGCCTTAGTCTTTAGGATCAGACTGTTCTATCAGAGCAGCTGCCTTCATAGTAAATAAATGTGGGGTTTGTACTTCGGTTTATTAGGAGTTTTTTATGGCTGGAAAAACAAGCCCAAAAAATGTTTAAAAAAGGGGGGGATAATATGACATGCTAAAAGCCACAGAAGTTATTTGTTTAGGCTATGCTCAGAGCCTGGGAAGCACTGCTGGGCACTCACGAGGCCACAGCCTGAAGGGGCTCGAGGTGCAGCATCCTCCTCCCTCCCACAAAGCCCTTCTGACACCGCACCCCTGCATCCAGCCACACAAGCAGCACTGGGAATGCCAAAATAGAGCCATTTCCCTGCAAGGAGGGGTATGAGGCTGCCCGCTTGCAGCATGTTTGGATGGTGATAACCACCCTCTGTTCATCACCACTGGCAGCTGGGGGGTTTTGGCCCCTTCTGGGAGAAAGTGATGGCCTTGCTCCATCCAGAACTGGGTTAAGTGCAGCCTAGAAGGGCTCCATACAGCTCTGGAGGTTGGGGAAGGGTCCTCCATCCCCAGGCTTGTGTCTCGGTCATGGAGCGATGGAGACCACAGTCAGACACCCCAAGCTGGGGCTTCAGGCAGCTCAAAGGGGGAGGTACCCTCCTGAGGGTACTCCCTGGGCAAAGCCATGTCACGGTGTGTGACAGCAGACCCCAGTGCAGCCCCAGAAGTGGCAGCATCCCTCCCGCAGGGACTGCAGCGGGGATGGAGCTGCAGCTCCATCTAACCCCACGCACTGCTCCCCAGCCACGGGGCAGCTGCTCTGCCCAGGGAGGAGAGCCCAGCTCGTGGCCTCCTTCCAAAGACAACCAGAAAATTTGGTTTACATCACCAGCGTGGAGGGGGGACACCTGATCAAGGATCCCAATGGGCTGTGGGGTGGCCACAGGAGGGAAGGAAAAGAAACCACCCAGATCCAGAGGTAGTACATGGGCAGGAGGGAGTTTGTAGCAAGTGCTGGGGAGCAGATGAGTGTGCCAGCCTAAAGGGATGGTCCTAGGCTCATATGTCCTAGAAGCCAGGTTGTAGCATGAGGAGGTGAAGCAGAGGCAGCTGGGGCCTTGGCTGGGAGACATGAGTTTGGAAATCCTCTATATCCTCCTTTCAGTACAGCCAGGTCTCACTGAGACCAGGGTTAACACTGCACAGGGGAAACTGAGGCAGGAAGTAGCTGAGGGACTTGGCTCAAGTCACAGGGGAAGCCTGTTTGAGACAGAATTTGGACCAGTGTGTCTCACAGCCCAGCATTAAATGGATTCTGGGCCAGGAGCATTGCTGGTAGCACTGGGGGCTACAGCCCAGCCCCAGACAGTGCTGCAGCCACCACAGCTGTGTGTCAGCAGCTGGACACAGCTGTAACAGGGAGGGATGTGAGAGTGGAAAGCAATGAAACTCTTGGCATGGGGCTGGTGGCTACCTGGCACCTCTCCCCCAACCCTGACCAAGGGGCTGTGGCACTGGTCCAGATCTCAAAGTGTCAGGGCTCCCCAGGGACTGGCAGTGTTGGAAGCTGTTCCTGTGCTTGGGCATGTGGCCCTGGGTTAGCAGCTCTGAGTTTAATCCCAAGCACCTCGAGCTGCCAGGGCTCTCCCCATTCCCCGAGCTGCCAAGGTAGTGCATCCCCTGCCCTCCCCGGAGGGGTGACCTGCTGCCAGCCGTGCCAGATCCAGCTCCCAGCGCAAATCCGAGATGCAGCACAAATCCCAGGCACGTGTCCTGGCGCTGGGCTGCAGCTGCGGGTGCTTGGCAAGGCAGGAGGGATTCCACATGGGCATGGCAGGAGCAGGCGTGGGAAGCGGGAGCTGGCACTGTTGGTGCCATTGCTGATTTCCGAGAGCCCTTTGGCTTCTCCCTGCTCAGCCCCAGCTATCCAGCTCCTCCACCTCAGGAGGCTGTTAACATGCAGCCAACCGCCTTCTGGAGATATTCAAGCCCTGTCTGGACACATATCTGTGCGACACGTCCTAAGAAACCTGCTTTGGCAGGGGGTTGGACCCGAAGATCTCTGGAGGGCCCTTCCAACCCCTACGATTCTGGGATTCTGGGATGCAGACAGCACCATTTGGGCAATACTAGATTTAAAGTCTTTCAAAACCCTTCCCATCCTCACATGCTGCTTTCTGGGTATGTTGGCAAATGGCAAAAGTTCTGGGAGCAGATGCTGCCCCAAAACTGGTGCTGAGACAGGCAGCTGGGTGTTAGTGCCCCTGTGTGGGATGAGCAGGGGGTGCAGATGGCAGAGGTCTGGCCGGGCACATTCCCAAGCAGCCTCTGGCCTTCAGGGCAGCCACAGCGTGTCCAGCCCAGCCTGGGACACCATTCCCACACAGACACACGTACCCACCACACGCTGCGTGCCCGGACACTGTGCTGCACGGTGCTGTCACCATGACTCTGTACAAAGACCTGACAACATTGTTTCACCGTTTCCTCTTTCTGCCTTCTGTTGCATTTCCTGCGGCTATGGAAAACGCCTCTTTTTCTGCCTGTGGTCGCTGAGGAGAGCTCAGGGCAGGGATGGGGGCACATGGGACAAAGGGGGGATACTAGAACCCGCTGCTCCTCACTGGCATCCCCTGGGCTGCAGCGTTCCCCAAGCCAGGCAGGCACATTTCTGCAGTCTACTCTGCCCTGGAAATCCTAAAACTCTGCCAAGACACTGGTGCCCAGGGAAGGAGGAAGGGCCGAGGGTGATGCCACCAGAGCCGTGCCCCCAGCTGCTCCCCACTTCTGCTGTAGGCAGTGGGAACCGCAGAGCCGCAGGGTCCGGTGCAGCCTGAGGAGCCCCTCCTGCCCTGGCAGGGATCAGTGCTGCCCTGGGGGCATCTCCCAAAGTGCCACTTGCATTGACAGAGCCCAGCCTTTGCCTGGGCCACCAGCACAAACCCCTGCCAGCATGTTTCTGGACTCAAGCCCTTTTCCTCCCCTCCCTATCCCCCACCTTGAACTGGAGCCAAGACCAGCCGAGAGCTTCGAGTTTGCACAAGAAGGCACTGATCACCCCATGCTGGGGTGATAGGAAGGAGCAGCAGTTCCCTGTCTGCTGGCAGGGCTGTGGGTACCACACTGCGCCCCTGGAATTCACCCCTTCTCCCTCCCACCTCTTGCAAGGAAGCACACAGGGAAGTTGTTCTGCCACCTGCTCTGTCAGCAGCGAGGACTTCATCCCAACACATGACACATTGCAAGGGTGGAGGAGCCTTTAATGACCTGGCAGTTTGGAAATGATGCTCAGTGCTGGGCAGGATGAAGCCCAGCTGGTAGCAGTCTGGGAGGTGGTTATAAGAGGGGATAAGGAGGCAGCACCTGGGGTTTGCTGGAGCAGAGCTCTGCTGTGTGGGGGCTGCAGCTGCTTGTGAAGCTGCTGGCTGAGCTCTGAGACTTCAGCACATGTGTGGATTTGGGTTGTAACTGCTGTTTTGCTGCTTCAGGGGGAAACATCTGCACCACCCGTGGGGTGAACTCCTGCAAGCAATGCCTGGCCGTGAGCCCCCTCTGTGCCTGGTGCTCGATGGAGGTAAGAGGTGGGGGAGGCTGAGCAGGGCTGATGCATGACCCTGAGCAGGACAGGGGGTGTGTTAGGAAGGGGTGAGCCTTTGGGCTGTGGGATGGGTATTGGTTCCTGTATTACAGCCACAAGCTTGGGTTACATCTGTTCCCACCGTGTCTAAGCACATTCCTCGGTGGCATCTGGCTCTGACCACAGCTTGAAATGCATAATTGTGGGGCTTGGGCTGCCGTTCCTTACTTGCTCTGAAAAGCTGTTCCTTATCTGGCTGTGTTGGCAGCAGCTAAGTCGAGAAGACTGGGAAAAGCCGCTGTTTCCACTGGGAATTCATTTTGTCTTGCAAAAGAAATGTACATTTGAAAACTTTAGCTTACTTCTTGTTTGCTTGGTGAAGACCCATTGTAGCACTCTGCTAAAGGAGCTTAATGGCTCGAAAGGGAAGGGGGGCCTCCAGGCATGAACAAATAATACTGATTAGCAGTTAAGGTTTGGGTTTAAAAGCCTTTTTTCATTAGGTGGAGGTGGGGGGAGGAGGACAAGGTGCCTGGTTTTGGTTACTGAGCTAAAGAGGATGTGAGAGCTGAGCTGTGGCTCTAATTCACTGTTTGGGTTGGTAAGAGCCAGGAAGATCTGCCACGCTCCTGTCCAAAAATGCTGCCCTGGGGGTGAGTGTGTGTTGGGGAGGGAAGAGAAGGGAGTTTCCATCCCTTGGATGATGGATGGGAGAGCAGACCTGGGCAGAGCCTGCGAGGTGAGGCTGGAATGGGGAGAGGTGGTGAAACTTCCTTCAGGACTTTGCAGCCCTTTGTTCCCCATCCAGCAACATTTTTCTTGCTTTGTCCTTCTCCATCTGGGAAGCCCTGCTTCCCGTGGCTGTGGCTCAGCCCATCGTGCCCACCAGGACTGGGAAAAAGTGATCCAAGCTGGAAAATACTGTTGGACCATGCCTGCATGGCCCGGTGCTTTGGAGTCAGCACATATCTGGAGGGGATGCCTCATCCTGCCCATCAGATATGACCGTGATCTTGCTGGAAATAAAGATGCCTGTGCCCTATCTTATCTCCTCGAGGAGTGGCTGAACTTTTAGCGTGATAAGGGGCCTCCTGCTCCTCTCCTGAGGGAGAATGCCTGGGCTGAGCTCGGCTCAATCCCTCCCAGTTGCCATCCCAGGCTGGGCTGATGCCTTGACACTGCAGCAGGAGCTGTGATGGGGTTCCTTATTTTTTAACTCCGGATCAGCAAAGGTTTCCAAAAAAGGAAATATTTCCAGTGCTGCTCAGAGCTGTGCTCATGGATAGACGTGACAAGCAGCAAGGGAGCAGTTCCTTTGCCAGCAACCGGCCCCCGGAGAGCCGGGCTGTGCAAGCTCTGCTCAGTAACTCTGCCTCCAACATCTGGACCACATTGTCTTAATTTAGCAAATGAGGGTTTTTGCTGTGGGTTTGTTTAATTTCCCTCGGGTAGAAGAGGTCTCTGATACTGTGCCCCCCATTTTTTTAAAGAGACAGTGGCCCTATTTGTGCTCCCACCACAGCCCTTTCCCTGGGAGCCCAGGGCTATCAGTTACTCTGCTGTGCTGGTTTTGGGCAGCAGCAGGATTTCATTGCAGGTTTTTGTGATCACTGACCCCACCAAGTGCTGATGCAGTGGAGAATCGTGTTTTATTTGTTTTTCAGAGATCCTGACCACTCTAAACAGCAGACATGTCCATCCACTTTTCTTTTTGGAAAAAGTCAGTTAAGCCTTGAGATGTGGTTCTAAAATCACTTGGGAGATTGTCATGGCAGATCTTCCAGGGTCTCAAAATGTCACCTGCCAGTTCCAGTGGAGGAAAGGAAGACAAGGCTAAGTCAGGGTTTGATTCAAAGAAGCTGCCAGAAAGTTTTAGCTTAATTTGGAGGCATCTGAGCTTTGGGTCCTCCCAGGAGCTCTCCTACAGAGAAGCTGATGCTGTATGTGGTTGCCTGCAAGATGAAAACGGAGATGCCCTGGGGATGTGTGACTTCCCACAGCCTCCCTGCCCAGCAGCAAGGAGCACTGCCAGCACCCTGCCTGTCCCTGTGCTGCTTTACAAGGATTAGAGGCAGAGATTGGGTTAAACTGAGGGAGTTTAAGCAGATCCTGAGGTGAAACCTCCTTCCCTGCAGCAGGACGGAGGTGATCAAAGGGGAGGTGGAACTGGGGAGCATCTTGGCCAAGGGCTGTGTACGAGTTGCTGACTCTGCAAGTCTGTGGAGACTGGGAGGGAAACAGACTGGATGCTGTGAGGACCTCGTAGCCAAATGCCCTGTTCATAGCACAGTAAATATTTTTCCCTTTGCCTTCTGAAGCAATTTTGTGGCGG